>CM029503.1:9659459-9911959 GCA_017140595.1 Eucalyptus curtisii
TATTAAATGTATATTTATATATAATAAATTATCATTTTTATGATTATTTTAATCAAATTAATTTGATTCGAATTCACAAATAAATAAATAATAAAAAGAGCTTAGAATGAATTTACATTAAAAATATTAACCCACAATTTATTAATATCATTCATTGTTTCAATTTGATCAATTCAACTCCATTCTAATAATTCAGAAAACTAGAATACTACAAAGTGACATGTGACGATTGGTAAATCCTATTAAAATATATATCGATTTTAAGTGCACAAACGAAAATCCTGACATGAATCGTAGGAAAGTACGGAGTCAATTTTCAAGATGCACTTCTGACAAATTTCGAATTTCAATTTTGGTAACTCTAGGAATATGGAATATCTCTTGGGATCATCGAAGGAAACTATAAGAGGAAAAAGTTGATGTGATGTCTTTGAACGAAACCCAAAGATATTCTGACAACATCAGCAAAGCAAGAGACGCGGCTTTCCATTTACAAGTTGTCAGTTTCCAACGTTGGGCTGCAGAAATCAGAGGGATATTGATTCCATGCTCCATATAAATAAATAACTATTTTTTCTTGGAGGTAAGCGTGAAGCAAAAGACATTGGTGAAGGTACATCTATTTGTTTGGATTAAAATTCATGAGATTTTCATCATAGTGTCACGTCTTCTCGTCAATTACATCTTTGCATATGTGAGATAGCTGATTAAATTTTTGTGGTAGGAATTCATATATAATACTTTTTGTGAGATTAAGAAATCATTTCGCGAGGAATTGTAGGGCTTAACATTGCGTGCATTATTTGGTATAATTGAAGGTGTAATTGAGGCTTGAGAAACACTAAAAATGCTTTAGTGACTCAAGTGTAGTTATAATCTAAGTAGTATCAACACCAACAAGCGACATGATACGGTGTGACACAATACCGACACGATGTTTATAAAAAAAAAAAGATAATCTCAACACGTTGTATATTAAATGTATATTTATATAATTTATTTTTATGATTATTTTAATCAAATTAAATTGATTCAAATTCACAAATAAATAAATAATAAAAAAAAGAGTCTAGAATGAATTTACACTAAAAATATTACTCTGTCATTTGTTAATAGCATTCATTATTTCAATTTGACGTATTCAACTCCATTCCAATATCTATAAAACTAGAATACATGTGACGATTGCTAAATCCTGTTTAAATATTTTCGAGTTTAAGCCCGTAAACAAAAAGACCTGACATGAATTGTAAGGAAGCTGGAGTCGACTTTTCAGATGCACTTCGACAAGTTTGAACTTCAATTTTGGTAACTCTAGGATATGAAATATCCCGTAGGATCATCAAAGGAAACTATAAGAGGGACATTCATGTGATGACTTTTGAATATATATATATATATATATATATATATATATATATATATATATATATTTCTGGACAACATCAACAAAGCAAGAGACGTAAGTTTCCTATTACAAGTCGTTGTCGGTTTCCAACGTTGGCTTGCAGAAATTAGAGATATTGATTCCATGCCCCATATAAATGTATAAGTATTTTGTCTTGGAGGTGAGCGTGAAGCAAAAGGCATTAGTGACGGTACATCTATTTGTTTGGATTAAAATTCATGAGATTTTCATCCTAGTGCCACACGTCTTCTCGACAATTACATATTTGCATACGTGAGATAGCCGATCAAATTTTTATAGTAAGAATTCGTGTATAATACATTCATGAGATTGAGAAGTTATGTCATGAGAAATTGTGAGGCTAAACACTACATGTATTATTTCGTGTAATTAGGACTTGGGAAATACTGAAAGTACTTGAGTGATTCGACAAAGTGGTTGTAATCTAAATAGCACCAATACCGACACGCGGCACTACACGATACATTACAATACAACACACTAACACGATATTTATAAAAAAAAAAATATATATAGAATTTCGATATATTGGGACACGTTGTATATTAAATGTATATTTATATATATAATAAACTATCATTTTTTTATGAATATTTTAACCAAATTAATTTGATTCAAATTCACAAATAAATAAATAATAAAAAAGAGCCTAAAATGAATTTATATTAAAAATATTAATCCGCCATTTGTTAATATCATTTGTATTTTCAATTTGAAAATTTAACTTCATTCCAATAATCCATAAAACTATAATAGTGCAAAGTGAAATGTGACAATTGGTAAAGCTTGTTTAAATATGTCTCGAGTTTAAGCTCGTATCACGAAAGTCCTAACATGAGTCATAAGGAAACGCAAAAGTCAATTTTTCAAATGCACTTCGGACAAATTTCGAACTTCAATTTTGGTATCTCTAGGATAATGGAATATCCCTATCCCGTGGGATCATTAAAGGAAATTATAGGAGGAAAATTCATGTGATGACTTTTGAATAAAAGTTAAAGATATTCTGGACAACATCAGCAAAGCAAGAGACGCGGCTTTCCTTTCAGAAATTGTTGTCGGTTTCCAATGTTGGCCGGTAGAAATAAAAGTATATTGATTCCATGCTCCATATAAATATATAATTATTTTGTCTTCCTTTTACAAGTTGTCGATTTCCAACGTTGACCTACAGAAATCAAAGGGATACTGATTCCATGCTTCATATAAATATATAATTAGGTTGTCTTGGAGGTAAGCGTGAAGCAGAAGGCATTAGCGACGGCACATCTATTTGTTTGGATTAAAATTTGTTGAGATTTTCATCTTATTGCCGCACGTCTTCTCGTCAATTGCCGCCGCCGCCACATCCTCCAAAGATAGGCCCCCGCAAGTCTGTGCTTCTCTCTTCATTGGTTTTCCCCCACACTCTCTCTCTCTCTCTCTCTCTACACGACTGGCTTGAAAAGCCTTGAGAGAGAGGGGGCGAAACGCACGGATGAAGGAGGAAGAAGATGAACCGAAGAGGAGATAGAAGAAACTGATCGGAGATTATGCAACGGAGATGGACGGAGGATGGTTGGGTTTAATGAGTTAGCTCTGGAAACGACCCAGTTTATTTTCGTCGAATTAGACAGTGCTTGGGGTGTATGTACGGAGTAAACCGAGGGCAGTAAAGCTCCTACTCCGCTAATTAATAATTCCGGATTTCGTACAAATGTAAATTTTAGACCGATTATCTTTTTGAGAATCGACATTTTGGGGATTAAGAGATTTAAGAGTTAGATAAATTTTTCATTTCCCAAAAATAAAGTGAATAGTTTTCTGAAATAGCTGGAATCCTTTTATTTAACTTCTGATGTGACGTTATCATTAAATTTTAAAAAAAGAAAAATTCCGTTGAGCAGTGCAAATCTTTTAATTTTTATCTACACGTCCCACCTTCTCCTTTAACCATTCAAGTAACTAATTGCTTGTTAGAAGTAAAACTGCATGCGCGAAGTTTTGTACACTATTCCTATAACAAATAATTGATTCTCGAACCTTTTATTGTCCAGCCAAGAAATGGTTAATATCTTGGCTTGTACGCTTGTAATGTTTGAAAATCGGATATCATCATGTTCTCGAGGAGAGAATTAGCAGAATCGAGAAAATATTGAAAATTCATTTCAAGAGTGTCTACAGCATATGAAGTCTGTGCAATTAATTTATTATACAATTTTCTGCCATGTGAGAAGTAAAAACTTCATCGATCAGCCGAATATCCAAATTGATTTTGTGTAAGAAAAGAAAATACTAAGAGATCGTGATTTTTTATGATTGATAAATTTATGAATTTTGAGCTCATCGACCGTCGACCACCTCGGGACGAATTGCTACGGCTTTGAGAAGTTGACAATTCGAATACAAATCATCACTACACAGCTCGCACGCCACATCCGGTATCTCGACCGACTCACCGAGCGAATACTCGAATACCTAAAAATACGATACGGAGACCATTCACTCGTCAAGACGCCGTTCTCGCCTGTCCCACTACATCCCGCCACGTGCCTGGCGTTCCTCCTATCGCTGGGTGCTAAGGTGCGCCTTCCCGACATCGCTCTCTTTTTATTTTTTAATATACACATTATTAGACAATAACACATACAATGTGACTATTGTTAAGAACAGCAAGAACAGAAGCTCTACTGATGCTATTACTGATATCAGTAAGAACAGGGGAAGTAAGATATACAAGAGCAACGAAGAGAAAACATATGAAGAAGAGGAAGTAGAGAATATAAATGCTGCTGAGAAGAATGAGAAGAAAAGGGGCTACTGTTAGTATCAAAGAAAGGAAAAAAAGAAGACAAAGATAAGAGTGATAATCTGTAAAGTGAGCTAGAAGCTCTATATTGGGATACCCTGTTTCGAACACTCTGTATAATGCTGTAAGTCTTGGCAAGTCTCGGTAGTTAGTCTGGTGTACTTCAGTTCTGGAAGTTAGTTAGTTTTTTGCTTCAGTTAGTTAGTTTTCATTTCTTCAACTGTTCAATACCTGTAAAACAGTTTCCAGAGATAGCCATTGTATATAAAAAGGCTAACTCTCGTGATTGTAAATAAGAAAAGAAAAGAATAGAAAGAAGTTGTTCATCTCAAGATCTCTCTACTGTTCTTTCATCCCAAGATTTCCTATTTCTTCTTTGCGCATAAACTTCTTCATGGTATCAGAGCCTCTGCGTCCTGAAGAAATCATCTTGATGCTGCACAAAATAGTTAAATCTACATCAGATCGAAGTTAGATTCGAAGCTTCATTGATCTCTGAAGATATCTGTATCTTCCAACAAGATCTGTGAGTTGGTACTTTTCATCCACATCTAAATCTTCATCAGCAATATACTTGTAGCAGCGTACTGTAAACCAGTAGAATTCGTGTTTGCAACTAGAGTTGATCAAAGATCAGGAAGAATAGAATGGCAGCAAGAAGTTTGAGATATCCATTTCCTATTCATGTTAATATCTCGAATTTTGTTACCATCAAATTAGCTGAGGATAATTTCCTTCTATGGCAAGCTCAATTCTATAGATTCTTAAGGAGCCAAGATCTGTTTGGTTTTGTGAATGGGGAAATTCCACCACCTGCAAAGACATTGCAGTCGAAGAAGGAGGTCAAACTTCCGAGGTTCCTAATCCCGATTATAATGACTGGATAAAAACAGATCAGCTTGTATCTTCTTGGATTAGTGGTGCTGTATCAGAAAATATACTTAGCTTGATAATTGGCTTAAATACTGCTTATGAAGTTTGGCAAACTCTGCTAAATCGGTTTACACAAAAGTCAGTAGCTAAGGAGTTCGAGTTAAGAGGAAAACTGCAGGCTTGCCAGAAACGTGAACAAACATTATCAGCATACCTCAGGGAGTACAAGTCAATATGTGATCAATTGAATGCCATAGGAAAACCAGTTGATGAAATCACAAAACTATTTGGAGTTTTGGAAGGCCTGGGATCTGAGTATGAAAGTTTTAAAACTACAATCTATTGCTTAAAGCCCCAACCAGAATATGATGAAGTAATCTCACACTTAGAAAGATTCGAAGCCAGGTTACAGAATTACTCTTTAAATCAGTTCAGTCCTAACCTAGCTTACTATGGCCAGAGGAAAACTGAAGCTATACATAAAGAAGAGGCTGACAGAGAATATATACAACAGAATACTATCCTTAGAGGATCAAGAACAAATAATCGTGGAGGAAGAAATTATGAAAGATGAAGAACAGATAATGCCAGATACAAGAACTTTGGTTATCCTGGAAGAAACATGAGTTACAGAAATAATAACTCAAACTATGAACAAGAAAATCAGCAGTTCAAACAACCCAATACCTCCTCTGGCTTGGGTCCTGTTCAAGGATTTAGACCATACAATGTATCAGCACAAAGGTATTCTGATACCAGGTCATATCCTGCATCAAATTCAACTCTTCACAAAAAGGTGCAGGTGGAGAAAGCAGCAGAACACACTCGACTTGAGTGTCAAATTTGTAAGAGGCCTGGTCATGATGCCTTACATTGTTGGTATCGGTTTGATAACTCCTATCAAGCTGAGGAGATACCAACGGCACTAGCAGCACTACATGCGAGGAGGCAAATGATCAAGAATGGTATCCGGACACTGGAGCAACAGCCCATATTACCTCTAATGCTGGTATACTTCATAGTCTTTCTAAAAATAACAATGCCGATACAGTCATGATAGGCAATGGTCGGTGTTTACTGTCAAATACATTGGTAATGCAATACTGAATACTGCAATTGATGCCTTGCCTCTAAATGATGTGTTGATTGTTCCTGAGATTAAGAAAAATCTTCTATCAGTGTCAAAGTTAACTTATGATTACCCCTGTTCCTTTATCTTTAACAAAACTAGTGTGTATATCAAGGACAGCACCACCAACACAACCATGAGGCTAGGAAGCAAGGTTAGAGGGCTGTACAGAGTAGACCCACATGCTGCAGAAGTCTATTTCACTCAAAGACAAAGAATTGTTGCAGAAAGCATCTGGCATCAACGACTGGCTCACACAAATCAGAATATCTTGAAGCATTTGAGGAATCAAAATCTGATTCAGTACAACAAAGAACCACAGTCTGTATGTAGAAGTTGTCAAATAGCTAAGAGTTCTGCTCTACCTTTTCCATTATCAAATTCTACAGCTACAAAACCTCTAGAACAAATTCACTGTGATATCTGGGGGCCTTCTCCAGTTAAATCTTTTCAGAGTTTCAAGTACTATGTCATTTTTGTTGACAATTTCTCTCGGTTCAGTTGGATATATCCATTAAAGCTTAAGTCAGATTTCTATAGTATTTTTCTCATGTTTCAAAAGTTAGTAGAAAATCAGCATAGCTGTAAATTCAAGACTTTCCAGTGTGATGGTGGAGGAGAGTTTATTAGCCAAAAATTCAGAACTCACTTACAGAATTGTGGCATTCAACAGCATATCTCTTGTCCATATACACCTGAGTAGAATGGAATACCTAAAAGGAAACATCGACATATAGTTGAACTTGGTTTGGCTATGCTATACCATGCAAAAATTCCATTAAAGTTTTGGGTAGATGCATTTACAACAGCCAACTACATTGTTAACATTCTTCCTACTCAAAAATTACAGATGCAGTCTCCCTTCAGCAAATTATATCAGCATAAGCCAAGATATGACCATCTCAGAACCTTTGGATGTGCTTGCTATCCCTATCTTCGACCATATGCACAGCACAAGCTTGATCCACGATCTCTAACCTGTGTCTTTCTAGGATACAATGATCACTATAAGGGATATCGATGTCTTGTCCCTACTACTGGTCATGTCTACATTAGTCGACATGTAGTATTTGATGAGAATTTCTTCCCTTTCTCTCAGAAATTAGCAACAGTTTATCCCTCCTACACACACTTGTATAAGTTGTGGACAGAAGAAGAGCAGTTCCTAGCTCCCTCCACTACAGATCACATAAAATATTCAACTTCTCAGTATACAGGTTGGGAACAAGAATCCACAGCTGAGCAAACAAATGGAATGGCCTCACCGAATGCACGAAACAAGCGGTTTCTGTTTCTCCAGCTGAATTCCTATGGATCAAATGTCCATCACCACTCGAATAGTCCACAACGAGTTGAAATACCGGTTCCCATAACCGAGACAACAAATGGACCATATATGGAACAACACACTTCAAATAATCAGACAAATTCACAAGGTACATTACCTACTCACCCTATGCGAGACTAGGTCTAAGTCGGCATTATCAAGACCAATCCTCGATATGCATGTCTTGCTATATATGAAGTACCTACGAACCAAAAACAATCAAATCAGCCTTAGCACATAAAGGCTGGTATAAAGCAATGACACGAGAAGAGATGGATGCACTTTATCGAATAAAACTTGGGAATTAATCCCTCGAACCGGTCAAATGAATGTCATTGGGTCAGTAAGTGGGTATTTAAAACAAAGCTCGCAGTGATGGTAGCCTTGATAGACTTAAGGCTCGATCAAGTTGCTAAAGGATTTCATCAAGAAGAAGGCATTGACTTTACGAAACCTTTAGTCCAACTCATCAAACATGCTACAATTCGTATAATTCTATCTCGTAGCCATGATGAAACACTAGCCAATCCATCAACTAGATGTCAAAAATGCATTCTTACATGGTACATTGAATGAGATAGTTTACATGGAGCGGTCTCCTGGTTTTCAAGATCCCAAGAAACCTCATCATGTATGTCTCCTCAGGAAGTCTCTCTATGGACCTCGACAAGCTCCTCGAGCCTGGTTTGACAAGTTCAGCAACTTTCTGCTTGAATATGGGTTCTTTTGCAGCTCAACTGACCCATCCTTATTCATCTATCATACTGATACAGACACCATTCTTCTACTACTATATGTTGATGAAATTATCCTGACTGGATGCTCCTCTCAATTACTTTCCAACCTTATCCATTCTCTAAGTCTTCAGTTCTCTATGAAAGACCTTGGCCCACTACATTACTTTCTTGGCATTGAAGTTAAAAATACTTTTGATGACCTGTTTCTTTGCCGACTAAATATGCCGGTGATCTTCTTACTCGAGCTCATATGCTTGAGTGCAAACCAATTACCACCCCTGTATCACTAAAACCAACTGTTCGATAAATGATTCTGCTCCCTCTCCAATCCTGTCGAGTATCGAAGCTTAGTAGGTGGCCTTCGGTATCTGACTTTAACAAGACCTGACATTGCATATGCTACAAATCAGCTGTGTCATAAATTACAGAAACCCACTATTGCAGACTTACATAAACTCAAGAGAGTTTTGAGATATGTCAAAGGCACTATAAGTCTTGGAGTCTTCATTCACTCTCGAAGCTCTCTCCACCTGTATGGGTTCTCAGATGCAGACTGGGCAGGATGTGTTCAAACAAGAAGATCAACAACAGGTTTTTGTACATACCTTGGCTCCAATCTCATATCTTGGGCAGCAAAGAAACAATCCACAGGCAGTCGATCCTCTACAGAAGCTGAGTATCGTGCTCTTGCTTCTACATCTGCTGAACTTACCTGGATCAGCTTTGTCCTTCATGATATAGGATGCTCATTGACTCGTCCAACACAGCTCTTTTGTGACAATAAATCAGTCATTTCTCTTACTATCAATCCTGTCTTACATGCTCGCACCAAACACATTGAGGTAGACTTTCATTTTGTTAGGGAAAAAGTCTCCTCAGGGTCACTACAAGTGAAATATGTTCCAAGTAACTATCAACTTGCTGATATATTCACAAAATCTCTCCCTCGTATTACACACTATCAGCTACGAATCAAATTAGGAATTGGTTTCTCACCCATTCCCAATTTGAAGGGGGATGTTAATAACAACAAGAATAGAAGCTCTACTGATGCTATTACTGATATCAGTAAGGACATGGGAAGTAAGATATACAAGAGCAACGAAGAGAAAACATATGAAGAAGAGGAAGTAGAGAATATAAATGCTACTGAGAAGAATGAGAAGAAAAGGGGCTACTGTTAGTATCAAAGAAAGAAAAAAAAAAAAAAGACAAAGATAAGAGTGATAATCGTAAAGTGAGCTAGAAGCTCTATATTGGGATACCCTGTTTCGAACACATGCTTGTAAGTCTTGGCAAGTCTCGGTAGTTAGTCCGGGTGTACTTCGAGTTCTGGAAGTTAGTTAGTTTTTTGCTTCAGTTAGTTAGTTTTCATTTCTTCAACTGTTCAATACCTGTAAAACAGTTTCCAGAGATAGCCATTGTATATAAAAAGGCTAACTCTCGTGATTGTAAATAAGAAAAGAAAAGAATAGAAAGAAGTTGTTCATCTCAAGATCTCTCTACTGTTCTTTCATCCCAAGATTTCCTATTTCTTCTTTGCGCATAAACTTCTTCAACTATGAAATTTTAAATTTGTTCGTTGTGGTTCTTGATTTTTTAGCTCAATGTGCAATGTCGACCTTGAACTTTTAATTTATTCGATGTGTTTTTTGAACTTTTGATATATGTTCAATTTAATTTCTAAAATATATCAAAATGTTCGATAAAATTTGACTCAAGGTGTACTATGATCCACAAACTTTAAGTTCGTTCATTGTAATCCTTAAATGTTAAGTTCAATATATAATGTCGTTCCTAAACTTTTAATTGAACAAATTAAACTCCAGTTGCCGCTTCTTTGTTGCAGCTTCTTATGAATCAGTTGGAGCCTCTGACAGACCAACAAATGATGGGCCTCTACAACCTACAGCGAACATCGCAACAGCCTGAAGATGCTCTTTCTCAAGGTATGGAGGCATTGCAGCGATCTCTGGCTGAGACGCTGGCCAATTCCCCACCGAATTCAACTGAATCTTCTGGTAATGTGGCAAATTACAAGAAACAAATGGCCATGGCAATGGGGTAGCTGGGAACGTTGGAGGGCTTCCTTCGCCAGGTAAACATGATTTTGTTTCAGCGCGAACTACTTGTGCTGGAATCTCCAATTGATTGGTGTTCAGTCATGTTGAGAAAAGACTCAACTTGGAACTGGAAGATTTCAGTTGGCTGTTTACGTTTCTTCATTCTCAAGTCTCGTTGATGTCAAGTTCATCTAGAACCACCGCATGAGCCTGGCGGCATCGTACCTGCTTTTTGTGTACTGTTGGATGCTTTCACTTTTATGTTATTCATTTGCACGTGGTACTTTTAGGACGGAAGAAGTGCCTGAGGAAAGTATTATAGAATTCTCTTTATTTAATGGTGAAAACAAAGAAGTAGCTATATTTCCGTCACTGCGCAATTTGTCAAAGGCTGTTTTGAATTTTAATCTGATCTCAACTTACATAATTTTTTTTCCTTCCTCCAACTAATGATTCATCTTCTCTTCTGGTTTGTCGCTCTTCATTTCCTTAATCTCGTCAGACTTTTCTGACTTGGATGGACTCTTCGTGCCTTGAATCCTTCATAGAATAATCAAAGGAGTAGGACAGTTTGTACTTATTGCTGTGCCTATTTTCTTAAGGGAGGCCATTTGCTTGTGTCTTTTTACCAGGCCAATAATCTGCGTCAGCAAACATTACTACAAATGCAACGTATACTGACAACTCGGCAGTCAGCACGTGCTCTCCTCGCAATACACGATTACTTTTCGAGACTCCGGGCTCTCAGTTCTCTATGGTTCGCAAAGGCCACTAGAGTAACAGAAAATCGAGATTTTGTCCTGACTGACTCCCTGTTGACCGTTATGTTGATGGAGGTGATATCATTCTACAGACAGCGAGTACTTTGATTGAAAGTGCTCCTGTCGTCGCCGCTGCTGATTTCGAGTCTTGGTTTAACTCTAATTTGGGGTGAGCAAAGTCATGTCTCTGTAACAAAATCATGTGCTTGTTGTTGTAGCATTTTAGCTAGTGGGTGTATGTTGTTGTAATGCCTCCTTTAGGACGGTTGAGCTGACAAACTATTCAGGTCGAATGTTGTCATTGATTAGAGACAATCCTATTTGGCAGTGAATAAATTGAAGGTATCATTGTTGATGGGTTTTTTATTTGATGGGCCAAGTTAAGCCTGTCCATCCATGTTGGGCCAAAACCCGGCCCATATGTGAAGGGCCCATAAGAGGAGAGGGCAATTATTTTCACTTAGAAAATAACTGCAACATATATAAAATAAAAAGTAAAAGGGAATAACGTTACTGGTAGCGTTTTCAAAGAAAACACGCTTCTCCTTTTTCCTTCCCCTTGAAACAGTATACTTCTCCTTTTTCCTTCCCCTTGAAACAATATACTCCTCTTGATGAACGGAATTCCAGAGCTTCAAAGAATTCCTCTGAAACTGCGACGGTACTTAATCTATGGCAAACAAGGTATGTCCGTCTCCGTGATATCGGTGTTACATGTTTTCCGGGCATGTTTTTTCCGCGTTCATTTTTCGGTATTTGATCATTCGAGTATTGGTTCGATTTTTAGGAATCCGTTTCCAACAATTGTAAAGGTGAATAGATTTACATGTTCCGATGATGGTGCTTCATTCCTTTCTGTGGTAATGCTGTTCTATGATATGGAAGCTGATTTCATTGGTCCCTGATAGAAATGAGTGAATGAAACAAAAAAAGAATGTAATATTGGTATTCTAATCTCACTTATTTGGTATATAAATTGAAAGAATGCAGATCCTTTTTTAAGGAATTGAATGGGATAAAGATTTCATTGAATTTTGATCAGATTGTCCTAGATAGTTTCATCTAGTACGTTCATTAGACTTTTTTTTTTAATTGAATTACAAATCAATTAGCCAGGCATTCTTTTAAATCATGACTAACAAATTGATAATATTACAAATGACACTAGTTATCTTATTAAAATTAATGAAATTTATTAGTGCAATATCCATAAGGATTTGCCACAATTGTTTTATGATAGGTAAATCATTTTGGTTGTGAACATAGTTTAATAACGTACAATAATCAGTGTGATAATCGATGCTGCATTATTCAATTTCAATAATGTGATATCTAGACTCGTGCTATTTCCACCTTTCAAATGGCTATAACATTTCCTATTACCAAGTTGGTAAAAATAACCTCAAAAGAATTAATTAATCACAATCATAAATGGAGATGGTGAAAGTTGCTATTTATTAAAAATATAAGACCGTCCACATTAATCAAAAGAATGACGTTTTATTCTATCATCTAATGTGCTTTTCCGTTTGATAGTATACGAACTTCATTTCTCCTCAGTGAAGGCTAGTTTGGATCATTTAAATTTTAAGATGTGTATAAAGCTATTTGAAGTGGAGACAGCGTGGAGCGGAGGATATCAAAGCAATAGCTTGAATTTGGTAATCCACTCCCGAAATTTCATTGTACCCTTTACAGAAGACATTCTCTTAATCAGTAAAATGGATGAAACGGAAATCTAATCCGCTGAGATGAAGGGATCGATGGTTTTTTGTCTTTTGGTTGCGCACCAATATCATCGATGATGGAGGGACGAAATCGGGGAAACTGATGAGAAACACCAATAAACGTGAAGGTGGAAGCTGTGGATCGGAGTATGCTATTAATTATCAATTATCCGCAAGAACAACACTATTCAGATTCATTTGTAAAATGCATGCTGCGCCGCGCGCATTTTTTCCTGGTCAAACGATGATTGATTCTCTCGCTGTTTATTTTTCTGCGCAAAATGCTACCATCCCTCACTAGGTCGATCGAACCATTGGTCCTGCCCCTCCGACAAACTCAATCAAACAAAAAGATTGAATCGGGTGGTCGGGAAGGGACACCATCTCAACTGGACCCGACACTGGACCACCTCTGGTCGGTACAGAAGCAAATGCATGTCAACAAGTAGGAAGCAACAGCGCAAATTGTTGCAGTACACTCTTGTATTCGGCCTGTCGGATTGAATTGGGCGGTGGGGAAGCAAGGCTCCCGTAAAAATCATACGTTTTATCTGTTGATGTAAATGCGAAGTTTGGACTGTTGGGATGCTAGGCTCCTTCCGAAGTCGATGCCTTTAGATAGCGTTTAGCAGTGAAGAGTCAGAGCTATCCTCGTATAGTTTACTTGATTTACTTTCTGATCGCGTTGCAGATCACACAGAACATGCTCAAGTCGCTTGAGAGCAAGTTCAATAAACAGAATATGAGAATTTGTACAAAGCAGCTGTGAAGAGGATGAGATGGCATCTGAACATTTTGAGCATTGGCGGTTTCGTTCCCTTCGATTAACACGGCCGGTAAAAACCAGGCGTCACCCACACGGAACACGAGTAGTATGAAGAGTAATCCGAGCCGTAGTAAAAGGGGGAAAAGAGAAAAACAAAATGACGTGGAGGAAGAGGAGGAGAAATGTATCCATGGAAACGTCACGTGGACCTTTTCTTTAAATGTCAACTCATATTAAAATTTTAAGTATCAATTCTACGTACTTATTTTAACTGGAATTTATCATCGGAAATATTTAAGTGATCGTTTTTCTTAGATTTGATATTTAGGTGATCAAACGAAAACTTTTGGCACTAAAGAGAGATCGTACATAATTTTTTACACTTCTAATATACTTCTTCCCCGTCGTGTTCCCAGAGCTTCGATCTCAACCTCTGTGGCCTCCATATCATGAGGTCGAGAACCCGAATTGCGGCGCCGAGGAGCACGACCGTGAAGGCTGTGAAAATGAGTTTCAACACGTGCAGCTCCATCTCTCTCTCTCTATCTATAGAGGGTGAGTTGAGTGGCATGCGGTTCGGATGGCTTTTTGTTTGAGCGCGCGAGACCTGAATTTATAAAGACCAGTTTTAATTTTTATTTTTAGATATACATAAATTGAAAACAAAAAGAAAAGAAAAAGTTAGCAAATTAGATTGGAAAAATGATCCTTGCTAAATTAATGAGTAGACATATGACCAAAAAATAAATAATGACAAGATATTTTCTTTGCGCCCGCCTTTGTTGACCTGAATTAATATGAAGACCTGCTTCTTGGGTTCGATTTAAAAGTTAAAAGATTATTAAAACAGTGCCAAACTAGAATACCGCATGGTATCATAAGACGAATAGGAGATCATGTTAAAATATGTCTCGAGTTTAAGTCCGTAAACGAAAGTTCGGACAAGTTTCAAACTTCAATTTCACATATGAAAGGAATATATAAGAGGAAAGTTCATGTGATGACTTTTGAATAAACGTAAAATATATTCCGGACAACATCAGCAAAGCAAGAGACGTAGCTTTCCTTTTACAAGTTGTCGGTTTCCAACGTTGGCTCATGCGATCATCGAAGGAAAATATAAGAGTAAAAGTATGAGATATTTTGGACGACATCAGCAAAGCAAGAGACGTAGCTTTCCTTTTACAAGTTGTTGTGAGTATCCAATGTTGGCTGGCAGGAATAAGAGGGATATTGATTCCATACTTCATGCATATATATAATTTTTTTTGTCTAGGAGGTGAGCATGAAGCAGAAGTCACTGGCGACGGCACATCTATTTAGTTGGATTAAAATTTGTGGAAATTTTCATCCCGGTGCCGCACGTCTTCTCGTCAGTTATGCCTTTGCATATGTGAGATAGTCGACTAATTTTTCGTGGTAAGAATTCATGTATAATGCTTTCGTGAGATTGAGAAATTATATTTGCGATAAATTGTGGTGTTAAACATTGCATTCGTTATTGATCCCATGCATATTGGGGCTTGGGAGACACTAAAAGTACTTAAGTGACTCAAGTATAGTTATAATCTAAGTAGTATTGACACCGACGTGCGACAAGTGACACGACACGCCACACCAACACGTCGTTTATTAAAAAATAGAGAATTCCGACAAATTGAGACACATTATATATTAAATGTATATTTTTATATATACATAATAAATTATCATTTTTTTATTATTTTAATCAAATTAATTTGATTCAAATTCACAAATAAATAAATAATAATAAAAAGAGCTTATAATGAATTTATAGTAAAAACATTAATCCATCATATGTTAATATCATTTATTGTTCCAATTTGACAAATTCAACTCCATTCCAATAATTTTCAAAATTTGGAGGAAAAAAAAAATCCACATTTTGGACTCGCATGTTAAAGCGTGTCAAAAGAGAAGAGAAAGAAAAAAACAAACTTGAGAGATGAATTTTGCATCATGGGAAGTGAGAGTTTAAAAAGAAGAGAAAATTAGGTTTTTCTTCTATCCCCATTTATTATTTTTATTATTTTCATCATTTTTTAATATTTATAATTTGACTCCTTATTTGTTAAAAAACATTAAAATTGATCTCATGCATGTTGGAATTCTAAATTTGCATATCGGAATTCTCAACTCATTTGTCGAATAGTATCAGGAAAATTGACCAAATATCAAATTTTTCAACACCTATTGACCAAGTGTCGGAGAATGTGTGAGAGTGTCGGACACATGTCGAAGTGTTTGACACGATATCAAGGCTCCTGGAAAATGTCGAAGCTTCTTAGGTTATAATATCTATGTATCGCTTGATTTATAGTAAAACTCGTTGTTACTTTCCTCATGAACATAGGTCACTACAACCGAACCACGTAAATTTAGTATTCGATCTATTTTCTTTATTCTGTCTATTACATTATTTGATCGATCGCTTTCCGCAATAGATCCAATCTCACTCTATGTAAGATAACATGTCTTTTGTTTGTTTGTACTCTGAAATTTTCTTTTTGTTGTAACTTAATCTTGTTAATTGGTAATAATTCATAATTAGGGTCAACGTGAGTGGCTAGAATGGAGTCGAAGATTAAAACAGACACGAGAACAAAACCAAATTTCCATTTGGAGAAGAAGTCTTGAAGTGAAGCGGGGGCACTTGCCCCACCGAACTGTATTGGCGTCGTCCTTGCATTAGGGGTGAGCGCGGTTCCGGGTAGAACCGGGAACCGGAGAACCGAACCGGACGTTCCGGTTCGGTTCTCGGTTCTTAAAGAACCGGTTCGGTTCCCGGTTCCATTTTTCCGGAACCGGAACCGGTCCGGAACCGGAACCGGAACCGGTCACGTAACCTGTTTCGAACCGAGTTAGGGTTCCAAAAGGAACCCCCTCCCCCGCTCGGTGCTCGCTCTCCGACCCTTTCACTTTCAGACTTTCATTGTGAGTCTTGTGACACAGTCGCCGGACGCCGCTCGCCCTCAAGACCACCGCCGGATGCCACTCTGAGTCTCGCCAGATGCCGCTCGCCCTCAAGGCCACCGCCGCCGGACGCCGCTGGACGCCAGTCGCCGACATCGCTTGACGCCCGCATTCGCGACACCTGATGTCGTTGCCCCAAAGACCAGCGACCAATGTCCCTTCTCATTGCTCAGCGCCGGCCACCGCCGCCGGACGCCACTCAACGCCCGTCGCTGCCGTGCTCGCCTATGCCCGTCGGCGTCGTGCTTTGCCTCGACGCCGTCGCCGACTAGCCGACGCAGCAAATGCGAGCCGAGCTCGTCTCCGCTCGCGACCCACCGCCTGCGCTCGCGCCCCGGAAGCCCCGACGCCCCTCTGCGGGTCCTCCTCTACTCCACCGCCGCTGCAACCGGACGCTAGAAGCCACCGTTCTCGCGCGATTCCATCCTCGGGCCGTCCGATCGTAGCTGCGGTCTCCACCCGACCCACGACAACGGCTGCTGCTGTCTCCGCCTCGCTTTCCGACGACCCGACGCCAACGGTCGCGACACTGACGCCGTTGCCCGAAGACCGCGACCGACGTCCTTCTCATCTTTGCTCGGCGCCGGCCACCGCCGCGGACGCCACTCGACGCCCATCGCCGCCGTGCTTTCCGCCTCTGCCGTTGCTGCCGTGCTTTGCCTCGACGCCGTCGCCGCTAACTAGCCGACGCGGCGGATCCGAGCCGAGCTCGTCTCCGCTCGCGACCCACCGCCTCGCTCGCGCTAGAAGCCTCGACGCCCCTGCTCTTCGGGTCCTCCTCGCTCCACCGCCGCTGCAACAAGACGCCGAAGTCACCGTTCTGCGCGATTCCGTCCTCGGGCCGTCCGATCTTAGTTGCTGGTCTCCGATTCTGACCCACGACGCCGTTGTTGTTGTCTCCGCCTCTGCTCCGACGACCCAGCGCCAGCAGTCGCGACACCTGACGTCGTTGCCCCGAAGACCAGCGACAAAGTGACCCACGTCGCGGCTCTTCTTTGCTCCGTGCGGCGTCTCGACGTCGCTTCCGCTCCTTTCTTCGCCTACAGATCCGTAAGTCACTATGCTCTTCCTTTTTTTCTTTTTTGCTTTCTTATCAATTTCGTGCGCTTGAATTCGATTTCGGGTGGGGAGTTTTTGAGCTGAGATCAAAAGCGTATGCATTTCTGCCTTGTTTTTTTCCTTCAATGTTGAGGTGACTAATCAGTCCTTCTTCTTCATCGTTGCTGCTTGAGTGTTTGGGGATGGTTCTTTATCTTGCTGTGGTTATATCTCTGCATCAGCTCTTTCTTTCGTTTTCCTTTTTACTTTCTGTTTTCCTTATGGAGATTGTCGCGACCTACCCTCGAGGGGAGGGAACGGGTTTAGGGGCATTGCCTAAGGACGGGCCTAAGGCCCATGATTAGGCGGGCTCTCCCAAGCCCATACCCCGCGTGACGTTGGGATATTTTTAAGAAATTTTGCACAAAAGGAGTCGCCACTAGCCTATTGGGGTCGGCTAGAAACCAAGTGAGATATGGGAGTGTACCTCACTTCCTATGCAACCAGAGAATTTAGGGTTGGGGACTTGATTACACTAACTGACCAATTAGTGCCCTTTCGGTACCTAATCTTGTTCATTTTAACAAAATGAGTTTTGTCGAGCAGTTTAGATTGATTTTATTTATCCACTAACATATAAAGTGATCATACGGGTGCGCAATCATTAAACCAACAATCATAGCTAACAATTTCCTAATTGCCATAAGACCACACATACCATTAAACATAACGAGATATGCAAACTAAACATGCGATGTAATCAACATACGAGCAAATAAATACATAATTACACTTAAAACAGAAATACATAGCAATTTCCAACCAACCCAAACAATTTTGGATTTTTCCAGATTTTTTTTTTTAATTTTTTAATTTTTTTTAAAACTTTTTTTTAATTAATTTTTTTATTTTTTTTTAAATAATAAAATAATAAAATCTTTGGGGGAGCCAGACCGGGTCAGGTCTGGTCGAGATTGGACCCGGGTTCGGCCCACAAAAAAAAACACACGAATTTTTTTTAAAAAAGAAATGAGGGCAATTTTCGGCCCAAAGCCCATCTTGGATTTTTACTTGACCCACCCGAGGGTCCATTTTCTAATATCTATTCTCAGCCCAATCTATACAGCCCACGAAACAAAAAGCAGCCCGAAGCGAAGCCCATTTCCTATTTTCTAGTTTCAGCCCTTTTGTGTTTTCCTTTCTCTTTTTGTTTTTTTATTTTTTATTTTATTTTCTTCTGCTCCCTTTTCTTTAGGGCACCTTCTTCAAGCCTTCTTCTCCCACGGGCGCTGCTTGCCGAAGCTGTTGCAGCTCCTCCGCCGACCCGACGTCGACAACACCGCGAGTACCGATCACCTTAAGGAAGTCGCCGACCCATCGCCTGGCATCGGTGGTTCCGTCCGACCGACGCTGAGCGCCGCCAGCCATCGGTTGGCCGGTGTTCCGAGAGTTTCTGTGATTCCGGTGAGATATACGCGCCGTCTCACCCAAACCGCGAGGAACCTACCGAAAAGCTAGAAGAACGACAGGGACGATGCATGACAAGAGTATGATCCCGAGCAACACAGAAAAATCAAAAACCAGGCTCCGGTTGAGGGTTGGGTGTGGCGATTTCGTTGAAGCATTTCGTCGAACAGCTACTTGGACATTAGCAAATTCGAGAGGTTTACGGCTCGGCCGAGCCTCGAACATGTTTTAGAGGTCTTTAATCATGACTTATAAGGAGCACGGGAGCAAAATACGAGGCGGCGAGGGCCGGAGATTGCGCAAACCGGTCGGCCGCGAGCTCCGGCCCGGCGTTTTCCAAAAACGGGGCAACGGGTTTCGGGGGACCTACCTTGTCCGGGAAGAGCTGCGGCGGACGATGGTACACGTACGGGCCTTCGGCAACGGCTCGCTGTTCCTCGAGCTTCCCGCCTCGGTTCGGCTTCTCTCTACGATTCTCCCCGTGCTTCGTCTTTTTCTGCCCTTTCTGTGTTCTTTGGGCTCCGAAGATTACGGCGGCGGTCGGCAACTCACCGGCGGCTGCTGGACGTCCCGAGCTCCTCGGCTCCCTATCCGGCCAATTCTCCTTCTTTTCCCCTTGGTTTCCCTCTGTGTTTCTCTCGGTGTTTCTCTCTCTGCTTCGTGCCCTTCGATTCTGTCCCCCTTCTATCTCCGATTCTCCCCTGCTCGGTTTTTTCTATTTCTGCGGTGTTCCGGTGCGGTTAAAGACGAGACGGGCACCTCCGGCGGCGATCAACGGCGGTGGACGACCGTTCGGAGGATCCTCTCTCCCTCGCCCGGTCCTATCTCTGTGATTGGTGTGTTTTCTCTTGCTCGCTCCTTGGTACTCTCTCTGTGGTCTCGATTTTTTTTGTCGACCCTCCTCCTCTGGCTTTTATGCTCGACCAGCAAGCGCGCATGGCCTCTGCAGCTGCCAGCTTGCCGGCCGAACTACCTCCCGACCCACAGATCATGCCGCTCGCCTGCCACCAATCCTCTGTTACCCCTGTTTTCACTGCCCTCCTGCTGCTCTGTCTTCTGCAAGTCTTCGAGCAAAGACCAGCAGAAGAAGAGAAAAAGGGGCTGGGCCGCCGAAGAAGGAAGGAGTCTGGGCTAGGCCCGGTGCGAGGGGAAGAAGGAAGGAAAGGGTCGGGTCGGGCCAAGGCTGGATCCGGCCCGACCCGACCATTTTCGTTTTTTTTAATTAATAAAAAAACTCTTTTTTTATTAGTTTTTTTGTGACTAATTCCTGACCTTTAACACTATTTTAAATTAATTAATTTAGGTAAAATTTAGATGTCAACAGCTGCCCCTCTTTGAATGTAGCCTCGAAGAGGTTGCGATCAAAGATAGAAGACACCTAAATTATTTTGGCGATAGAGAGACCCTAGGTGCATATACATGTATCAGGTCGATAGAATTGACTCATAATTATGAAAGCACGTGTTGTCGATAAGAGGAAGAAAGACTCCGAGCTATAGAAGCCCACCGGGTCATAAGAAGGGGCAAAAGGACTCCGGGCTACGGAAAGCCCACCGGGTCATAAGAAGGAGGAGAAGGACTCCGGGCTACGGAAAGCCCACCGGGTCATAAGATGGGGGTAAAAGGACTCCGGGCTACGGAAAGCCCACCGGGTCATAGGAATGAGGAGAAGGACTCCGGACTCTGAGAAAGCCCACGAGTCATAAGAATGGGGTAAAAGGACTCCGGGCTACGGAAAGCCCACCGGGTCATAGAAAGGAGGTGAATGACTCCGGGCTACGGAAAGCCCACCGGGTCATAAGAATGGGGTAAAAAGACTCCGGGCTACGGAAAGCGCACCGAGTCATAGGAAGAGGGAGAAGGACTCTGGGCTACGGAAAGCTCACTGGGTCATAGGAAGGAGGAGAAGGACTCCGGGCTACGGAAAGCCCACCGAGTCATAGGAAGAAAGGAATGAAGTCTCACCGTGTAACAACGGGTTTTGACCGGGTATGATAGTCTCACCGTGTACAAACGGGTTTTGATCGGGAGGAAGGTCTCACCATGTACAAACGGGTTTCAACCGGATAAGAAAATACATGATTTAAGGAAAACTAATGAACCTTTGTAGATGACATGGTTTAAGGTTGACCATGAACCTTTGGAGATGGCATGGTTTAAGGCTAATCATGAACCTTTGGTTTTTTTAGGGAAGCAACCCGCTACCCCCTTGAAAATTGCATGGCTTCATTGAGGAATCCTGTCAAACTCAACTTGAGCAAATGTCAATTAGAGACGTCATCAAGAGACGTATAGGCAATATTACAGCATTAATTGAATAAGCTAATCAAGCTAAGTTCGACTTTTTTATTAAAATATTTAATGTCAATTAGCATCATGTAGTGCAAAATTGTCACCTTGCTCGGGGATGTATCATTAATCATCAAATTCTCTGTGAGACAAGTTCTCATCAGCATGATTATGACTCGTGAAAAAAAAAAACTCATTAAGCATGCCAAACTAGAGCTTCTTAGTCGAAAGGGTTTCTCACACACTCTTGATAAAATGGCTTCTTGATCCCATCTATTCGCGTGGGAAGTAATTGACTGCTGATGGTATCTCACATAACCCATGTCAAAGGCTTTCAGAAACATTCGCAATGAGCACAATCTAATCGATCAAAAAGGTCTTTTGAAAGGACCGCAATATAGGCTTGGTTAGGACTTACACAAAGGAATTATCGCTTTGAGGCCAATAAAGGAACATTTGTCGCTGTCTTCATCGGGTTTACAAGTCGAGAACTCGAAAAATAAGACAAGATAGAATTACTTCCACTCCTTCAAGCAATAGCTCCTTTGTGGCATTCTCATTTTCACTCAAACCATCCCAATCAGAAGAGACTTTGGAAGAGGGTTGTAATGTTGGCTCGGGAGAGGCTCAAAAGGCTTAAACTTTTCAAGGGTTTTTTGTTTTTGTTTTTTAGAGCTGGTGATCATCATGGCATCGTGACCAGGTCAATCGATCTTTTGAAGTCATTTGGATTCTGGAACACAGCGCATCTCGAAAGTTCCTTTACTAATCATTTCTGCATAGGAGCTTTGCTCATTTTTCTAATTTCCTTTACACTTGCGATGATTTTTTTTCACGCCAGCACTTTGATAATAATTTTTTCACATAAGATGCAGCCTTTTGGCTCTTTTTCTCAACGGGCATTGGCCTTGCTTTTACCAAGCACACTACTTTTTCATGTCCTTAGTTTGTCAAACTTTTCGCTCTACAACACGATTGTAACCGTTTATGCTGCCCCATTGTAGGGTCGTTCTTGACAGGGGTACTTTGAAGGGCCACCTCTCTTTTTTTTTTTCTTTTTTTGGGCCGAAGGGGTAGCAAGAGACAAGTGCAATGCTTGGGATTGATGAAGGAAATGCCTTTATCATTTCGATCTTTGCGCTCAATACGAATGAGTCATTCGTCCTAAGAGAAGGTTGTCTCTCACTCAACTCTCAAAAGTGTTTGAAGGACATTGAACTCTCAAAAGTGTTTGAAGGACATGTTTGGAGATAGGCTTGCCTTTCTTCATCCTAAGCACTTCTTGTTTGGCATGGTTAACGTTTGACTCTTTTGCCCGAATAAAGTCATTTTTACGAACCATTTTTCTTAAGGGTCGCAGACGTGAAGCGCGTATAGTGACACTAGAGAATAGGTCATACGAATCATGTCATGCATTTTTGTTTTTGTCCTTATTCCTTTTGCTTGTTTGTTTTGTTTTGTTTTGCCCATTTATCGTCTCGACTTACCTCTCAAAAGAGACATTCAACCGTTTGTGCGAAAACTCGATGGATTCTCGAGTCGGCTCTTTCCTCTGCCATTTCCTCGTCAAACGGTAGGGTGCCTGAAACACAAATAGATATGCGTGCATGCAGCATATGCATGGTATCTACAATGCTATGCATGATGCTATGCGACTTGAATTGTGCATGAAGTGATCCCTCAGCCTCGATTTCATTCATGGAAAATATTTCTTGACTACATCAGTGTTTACAGGTCTAGGCAATTCACTGCCATCCATTTCAACTAAAATCATGGCACCACCAGGAAGAATCTTCTTAATGACATACGGCCCTTCATAGTTTGGGGTGAATTTGCCACGAGGATCTGGTATGATCGGAAGCACCTTCCTCAACACCAGGTCATTGACTTCGAAGTGCCTGGGACGCACCCTTCGATTGAAGGCTTTTGCGACTCGTCTCTGATAGCATTGCCCTCATGACACATAGCTTGCAATCTCTTCTCATCGATCATGTTTAGCTGTTCATGCCTTTGTTGCATCCACTCGGTCTCATCAAGCTTAGACTGAGAAATGACCCTTAGAGAAGGAACTTCCACCTCAATAGGTAAGACCGCTTCCATCCCATACACGAGTGAAAAAGGAGTTGCCCCTATAGAGGTGCGGATAGAAGTTCGGTACGCCATTAGTGCATAAGGAAGCCTCTCATGTCAATCGCGATAATTTTCAGCAGTCTTCGATAGGATTTTCTTTATGTTCTTATTCGCCGCCTCCACTGCTCCATTCATCTGAGGGCGGTAGGGTGACGAGTTCAAATGTTTAATTCGAAACTCACTAAGCAAGCCATCCACGACTTTGTTGTTCAAATTAGTGCCATTGTCAGTGATGATCACCTCAGGTACCCCGTAACGAGCAACAATATCGCGACGAATAAACCCGGCCACATTCTTGGCGGTGACGTTGGCATACAAGTTGGCCTCGATCCACTTGGTAAAGTAGTCTATCGCCACCAAGATAAATCGATGCCCATTTGAAGCTTTGGGGTTGATGGGCCCAATCACATCAATTCCCCACATTGAAAATGGCCAGGATTGAGACACTTAGTGAAGTTCATTTGGAGGGGCATTTATCCTATCTCCATAAATTTGGCACTGATGGCACCGTCGCGCGTGCTGAATGTAGTCGGACTCCATGGTCAGCCAGTAGTAACCGAGTCACATGACCTTTCTCGCCAAGAGGTGTCCGTTCATATGGGGGCCGCACTCTCCTTCATGTATCTCTTTCATCAGACGGTCGGCTTCTTTAGCGTCGACACACCTTAGCAATGTTGAGTCGAAAGACCTTTTATAAAGGACGGCTCCACTAGCAAAGAATCTTGATGCCAGCCTCGAGATATACTTTTTGTCTACGGCTTCGCTTCCTTCGGGGAATTCGCCTTTCTGCAGGTACTTCAATATGTCGTGATACCATGGCTGCCCGTCGGGCTCCTCTTCGACCGTCATGCAATAAGTTGGGCGCCTAAGGATCTCAATTCTCAATGGTTCAATGTCTATGCCTCCAGCTACTTGTAACATTTAGGATAGGGTAGCCAAGGCATCCGCGAACTGATTTTGAGATCTTGGTAAGTATTCGAATGCTATTTCTTGGAATCCTTCCATCAACTTCTCTAGGAACTCATGATACGGAATCAATTTAGAATCTTGTGTTCGCCATTCACCTTTATTCTATAAGATAACAAGGTTCGAATCGCCATAAACTTGTAGCTTCCGGATTTTCATATCGATGGCAGCTTGGAGGCCGAGAATGCATGCTTCGTATTTAGCGACGTTATTCGTACAAGGGAACGTCAATTTAGCGGCGACAGGGTAGTGTTGTCCATCTGGAGAGATAAGGACTGCCCCAGTACCAGACCCGGCTAAGTTAACTGCGCCATCGAAGTACATCGTCCATTTTTCATTTGATACAAGTAAAATTCGCTCTTTTGCGTCACCATCTTCATCAGATGCTCCAAACCCCTTGGAACTCTCTGTTAACATGTCTGCTATGGCACGACCCTTAACGAACTTCTGTCCCAGGCTCTGAACGTCGAACTCTGAAATTAAAATTTACCATTTGGCTAACTTGCCAACCATTGCCGGCTTCTCTAATAGATACCTGATGGGATTATTTTCGGTCACCAGAAAGATTCGGTGATGAAGCGTGTATTGCCGTAGCCTCTGCAAGACCCAAATCAAAGCCACGCAAGTCCTCTCAACTTCTGTGTAGTTCCTCTCAAAAATGGTGAACTTCTTGCTCAAGTAGTATATCGCACATTCTCTTCCGTCATTTGGTCTTTTCTAGGCTAGCATGGCTCCCAATGACTAGTTGTGTATGGTTAAGTACAAAATCAGGGGAATTTTAGGGAGTGGGGGCACTAAGACTGGTGCATGAGTGAGGTAATGTTTTATCTTCTCAAAGGCACCCTGGCACTCGGCGTCCCACTCAATCTTTACATTCCTTTTCATGAGCTTAAAGAATGGTTTCGCCATTTCAGACAACGGACAAATGAACCTAGCCACATAATTAAGTCGTCCCATCAAGCTGCGGACTTCTTTGACGGTAGTCGGGGGTCGTAAATCGCAAATAGCTTTAACCTTCGACGGATCAATCTCTATGCCCCTACTACTAACCATGAATCCTAGTAGTTTCCTAGATTTCGCTCCAAAAACGCATTTTGCAGGATTGAGGCGCAACTTGAACTTCCGAAGACGTTCGAACAACCTTCGCAAGACTTTAACATGATCTTCACCACGTCTCGATTTCGCAATCATGTCGTCGACGTATACTTCGATTTCTTTGTGCATCATGTCATGGAATAATGTGACCATGGCCCTCGATACGTTGCCCCAAAGATTCTTTAGACCGAAAGGCATCACTTTGTAGCAAAAAGTTCCCCAAGGAGTTATGAATGATGTTTTGCTCCTGTCTTCCTCCTTCATATGGATTTGGTTATATCCAGAAAAACCGTCCATGAAGGAGAATAATTCGAATCCCGCCGTACTGTCAACCAAGACATCGATATGCGGGAGCGGAAAGTCATCCTTGAGACTAGCTCGATTTAGGTCACGATAGTCAACGCACACCTTGATTCGCCCATCTTTCTTCATTACAGGCACAATATTTGCTACCCAATCAGGGTCACGCGTCACTTCGATAAAATCTACTTTCAACAATTTCATCACTTCTTCTTCGATCTTCTTGGACAACTCTGGTTTAGTTCTCCTGAGTCTCTGTTTCTTGGGTGGCATATTAGGATCTGTCGGCAGAGCATGTTCCACAATTTCGGGGTCCAATCCCGGCATGTCAGCGTATGTCCAAGCGAACACATCTTGATATTCTTTTAGGAGAGTAGTCATCCTTTCTGCCTTTGACTCTGGAAGACTAGCCCCGATCTTTACTTCCCTGGCATTCTCCGCATCCCCCAAATTTATGGTGATCGTTCATTCTTCTATCAGTGGCTTTGATTCTTCATGTCGATTCCACTCACGCTCGATCCCCTTATGATTGTCATCGACATCATCGAAATCTGAGAGACACTCTTCATGCACATCCAAGTCACGCGAGTCTTTATCATGATTATGCAAAATGTAATGCCTGAGATGTGATGAGATAAGTTAGGGCAATGTTGATAATAAAGTGGTGCATGTTGTTTTTGAAGAATTTTTGAAGTATTTTTTGTAAAAAGCTTCAAGAACTCATCCTCATATCCTCGGATTTCCTCGTTCTTGCAAAACAGTCAAATAAGGGAGCATGTGGAGGCCTAGGCCTCAGCGACCATCATAGGGCTAGTTTGATGTGCTTCCACATGTCCATAATTAAACATGTGTCTACTTTATTGAATGGGAAAAGATAAGGTCGTATTTAACACACACTACCCTCGACCAACGGCTCAAGATCGGGGCTGACCATAATTCACGCTACAAATGACACAAACAGGAAATAAAGAAAGAAAAACTACGAGATCCCACGCAGGGGAGAAGACATGAAACAAAAGACTAGACTAAACAAGAACCACCCTACTCTGGAGGGACAGCCATGACTTCAGAGGACTCGGCTTCCTCGCACGCCAGGATGGTACATATGACTTCTTCCTCAAATAGTTCGGTCATACCGTAGATGTCATCTTCTTCCTCAAACAACATCCTTGGAGGTCCTGGAAATGTCTCTCCCAGCAATGGGGGAAACAGGTTTTGATCGCCCTTGCCCTCCTCGGTTTGGGCAATGCGCTTGCTTTGGTTTCTATACCCACCTCGGCCTCCTTGGGCACTTTGGCCTCTCTGCCTTCCACGGCCTCCTCGGTTGCCATGACCACCTCGCCCCTCAACATATCCTAGGCCTCTCCTCTTCGAGTTTTTATGAGCTTCAATGGGTTTTCGCACACCTTGACCGTGTGATCCAAGGCCCTCTCCAGGATTATACCCGCTCGCCAGCATAATCTTTCCCGCACCTATGGCCGGCTTAGACAATTCAGGAGCCTTCGTGAAAGATCCTGCAGGCACGTGGACCATGGATACCAGCTCGAAGGTTTGAAAGCTGGATTCCTCGGTACACTCAGGCTCCACATACGGGATGGATGTCTCGTGGTAGATCTTGAAGTCAGATTCTCCATGGACCGTGATAAGCCCATCATCCACCACAAATCGTACCTTCTGATGGAGGCTAGAGGCAACAGCACCCGCGGTGTGGATCCATGGCCTCCCTAGTAGAAAATTAAAAGCGCTCGGTATATCTAGCACTTGAAACGGGACTTGGAAAAGTACAGGGCCAATCAGCAGCTCGAGTTCGATTTCTCCTATCACCTCCTTCTTCATCCCGTCAAAAGCCCGCACAGTTGACTTGCCAGTACGGATTCTCCCAAGATCAATGCCGAGACGGTGGAGCGTAGCCAACGGGCATATATTGAGCGCCGAACCGTTGTCGATCAACACTCTGCAAACGAGAGTGTTCTCATGCTTCACTAAGATGTGTAGTGCTTTGGTATGAATAGGGCCGTCGGGAGGGAGATCCTCATCAGTAAAGGAAATTTGGTCTTTCAGTAGAATGGCCCCAACAAATCCTTCCAATTGGACTTCATCGATTGTTTTGGGCACGTGTACCTCATTGAGGACCTTCAACAAAATGTCTCTATGCTTCTCAGAAGATTTGAACAATTCCAAAAGGGAGATTTGGGCCAGCGACTTCTAGCTTGGTCCACCACATTGAATTCGCTGGATTTTACTACAGCTAAGAATTGTTTTGCCTCCTCTTCGGTCACGGCCTTCTTTTCTACTCCTTTATCGGTGCATAACAGCGGCCGATCGTGTGACAGTCCACCTCGTTCGTTCCATAATTCCAAGGTACAGGCTTTGGGATCGAATTTGGGAGGATTCTCCAACACTACCACTCTATCCTTCTCCTGGGCAGCAATTCAATCGTGACCGGTGTTACGTTCCCTCCTGTGACTTGGATTGCCGACATCCCCTCGACCATAAGGTCTATCACCGTGAGTTCAGCAATTTCCATCTTAATGTCGCTAGCGGGCTCCTCATCGGATAGTTCAATCACCATCGGGGTTATCATGGCTATCACCCCTTCCTCGTACAAAGGTGGAGTCTTCGAAATTCCAGGCATAACTTTTCTCGTCCGAGATATGCAAGCAAGATTGCAAAAAGATGAGCTGAATGACGATGGCGTTATCATGGATACGACCCTCTCTCCCTCTTGTCCGCGTCGGATTACCCCCATGGCTACCATCCCGCGAACGCGGTCCAGCTTCTCTTCTAGGGTCACATCCTCCTGACTTCCATAGTATCCCGCCAGCACTAAGGACTCATACAACTTGGAAGTGTCCATCACTAAGGCTGTTGCCTTGCTCGCGTCTCCTCGGCAATTAAATTCACTCCCCCGGCATGATTTGGTACAGGGTTCTGTTGCACGTTAGGCTGAGCCTCCTTAAAAGTCAAGATGTTCTTGTCTAAAAGCTGTTGAATTTTGTATCTCAAAGACACCGCAATCATCTACATCATGCCCCCTTTCTCCCATGTGGAATTCGCAAGTCTTGGTCATATCGAATCCCGGGAATCTTGGGGGATTGTCTCTAGGTACCTCCTTTGCGACCATTCTCTTTTCAAGAAGCATAGGCAACAGCTTTGATAGCGGGCATGGTAGTGGGGAAAATTCTTTTCGAAATGGCCTTTTGCCATTATCATATGCCCGTGATGAGCTACCTTGAAACCCCATAGGCTTGTGTTCGGGTATTGCGGGCGGTCGAGGAAGAAGCGGCTCTTGCACAAGCGCTACTTCAACTGCGGCTTCCTCATCTTTTCTTGTCAGGAATCTCTTCGTGCCTTCGATGGATATCTTCCCCTCGATAAACGCCCACTCGACTCCTTCGACTACTTCTACCAGTTGTGAAAATGTCTGGCATCCTGAAAACACTAATCCTTTGAAGTATTCAGGGGGTAATGTCTTGAGGAAAAGTTGCTTCATTTCTTTTTCACTCAGTGAAGGCTTCACTTGTGATGCCATCGTTCTCCATCTTTGAGCAAACACTTTAAGCGATTCATTCCTCTTCTTTTCTATCCGAACAAGCTCTTCTCTTGTAGGGACAATCTCAGAGTTGAACTTATATTGCTGTAAAAACTCGTCAGCGAGATCCTCCCATCCAGTCAGCTCTTCAATATCCAGTGCGATAAACCACGACAAGGCAGGGCCGTCCAAGCTATCTTGGAATGTATGTATGAGGAGCGGGACATTGTCAGAGTAACGAGCCATTTTCCTCACGTAATACCTAAGATGGGTCTTGGGGCATCCCGTTCCGTCATACTTTCTCGTGAACTCGGGTTATTGAAAATTCTCTGGGAAGTTTGTCTTGGCATATGAAGACAACCTATCAGCTCCTTTCAGCTCGTACCCTTGCAAGGCACACAGTCGCTCCTCCATTTTAGCCAAGCTTCTCGCACTTTCTTCATCGAAGCGGACGACAGGTTCCTCCTTTGGAGGAGGATCCAGTTGATGATTACCGCATAACGAAGGGGGCTTCCTCGGAAGCACCTTTTTCAGCAGGATCAGTGACATGCGGCTCTCCAGCTGATGGTGGAGTGTGTCCCGACAAAACGGGAGTAGAGGTTCCAGCTATGGCCGTGACCGGAGGTTCACTGATTTTTCGACTTATCTCAGCCATCAGGGCAGTGAGTTGAGCCAGCTGGCTCTCCATGTTGGCCATGCGTATGTTGACATCCTCATTTTCCATCCTTGCTTTTGCGCGAGTACGGATTGGAGATCTCCTCTTAGCCATGTTGATAGTTAGACGAAAATAGACAACTCGTTAGTACCTGGAACAAAGATAGATAAGCATATATAAGCATGGAGTAATGATTAGGCGGTCGGTCCATGACAAAGATCTAATCGCCCCAATTTGCTCGTTTCATTGAGAGCAGGGTTGATACATAACGCAGGAGAAGACATGAGGGAGAACCCCTAAACAACGAAGCTAATCATGACTCTTATTTCCCGAAAACACGACTCGAGACAAATTCTTTAACATTGTATCATATGTAGGCATGGGCCCATTACATATCGCACTTGACTCGATCTAACTAACGAGGACAACCCCCGCTTGTGACCGCCCCATTAACTCGGGTCAACTTTGAGGCATGCTCATCGGCTTCTTCGAGCTTCCTTTTGAGGCGCTTGATCTCGGCTCGGTGGGTGGTCTTTAATGGCAAGTCGGGAATCTTCGGGCATAGGCTCTCTAGGATTTTATACCTAAGGATGTATTCCATCGAGGCATAGTAGGTCTTCTCTATCCCTTCCAACTCCTCTTCGGGCCATATTAGCTTACGGGGTGGTACATGTCCCACATCGACTTGACTAACGTGACGGAGTCTTCGTGATCTTGGCATCCATCGGGAAATCTATCCTAAGCGGGTCTTCTTGAATCGTCGGTGGAAGTTGTTGAACCTCTTGGAACTGGCGGGCGACTCGGGTCGGGTAATACTCAGTGACTCCGGTAATTCCCAACAAAGGAACAGGTCCAATAAGCCCACACACGAATCGCGCTTCTTGAACTCGGAACCAGTTGGCGTGCCATAGGAAATCTTCGGGTCCGGGGTTGGTCATGAAAACTAATCACTCGAGAATAATGATAATTAGGGGAAAACGTTTTCCTATCTTTAAACTTTAGGATAGGGTGGCTAGAGTCGAGATGTCGTTCACGGTCATCAAACTACCAAACCCCTTAACGTGAGAAAAGAACCAAATTTGCAAAAGTTCGGGAGGGGCATGAAAAACCTTGTTTTGTTTTCTTTAAAGCGGGTAAGGGAAAGAAAAGTTTCAGTTAGGACGGCATTAACAAAACCCTTTCCCATACATACCTCACGAACTACCCATGCCACGGAAGGGTTAATAGCGTTCCTACAATGTGGGAATAACACGAACCCGAAGAAAGCTAATAGGAAGATCCTATTCTTTTGAAAAGATGGGGCGTTTTGAAAAACCTCGTTTAGGAATGAAAACGGGCGGGTCTTGCGATTAGCTTTCAAAACTTTCCTCACATCATCCCCCTTAACCCTAAGGAAATCAGACAAGGTTGATGCATGCTCAGTCCCTACAGGTGGGCCAATTAACTCCGACACCAAGGGCTTTCCCATGGCAACACTGTATTCTTCCAGGGTTGGAGTGAGTTCGTGATCACCCAGGATGAACGTGCAAGTTTCGGGGCACCAAACATGCGCTAACGCTTGTACTACACCAGAATGAATTTCTATCTCTACTAGGGGAAGTAAACATCCAACATATGATCGCACCCAATCACAGCCAGTTGGATCCAATTTATCCCACCACGCGCGAAGCGCAGCTTTCGGGACGGAGATGATGCGAAGGTCGGGTACCCCCATCGTATGATCAACCTAATTTGTCGTGGACCGACCAAAAGGAAAGCGAATAAGTAAATTGCGAAGAAAAGAATTCAAACAAAAACTTACGCTACGCATTAAGCAGTGATGTCAATGCCATAGACATGCGCATGGACAGTGGTTCGATTTCTACTCTAAACAGCCCAAAATGGAGCCATGGGATCACAGGATTGAACGAACAAGCTCGCAGCGAGGTCGTGTTACCCATGACTCCGGCTTCGTCAAAGGACCGACCCGTGTCGCGTGCTCGCAGACCAGGATGGGGACCTCTGACATCAAGAAAGAAGTTTCGGGGATGAGATGGGCGACTCGTACTACATGCTTGTAGTCGGAGTGGTATCCATCTCAACACCATCCTAAGTGATCCTATGCGGCCCAGGTCCGGCGGCGGGTTGTGTGTGCTATGGTGTAGTGCTATGCAGGGAACTCATGCATGACAATTTAAAAACAATCAGCACTTCAAACATAAATAAACCATTCACTCTTACACCCCCTACAAAACAAAGGTTAGAAATCACGGCCCCTTATAATTCCCATAAGCATTCAACATTCGACATGTTATGGATGTACATGATATCTTCGTTGCCAAACAAAAATATTTTTAAACAAGATTAATTCTGGCCTAAGTCCTCTAAGGCTTAAAACCAAGTCCCCAGTGGAGTCGCCAAGCTGTCGCGACCTACCCTCGGGGGGAGGGAACAGCTTTAGGGGCATGCCTAAAGGACGGGCCTAAGGCCCATGATTAGGCGCGGGCTCTCCCAAGCCCATATCCCGCGTGACGTTGGGATATTTTTAAGAAATTTTGCACAAAAGGAGTCGCCACTAGCCTATTGAGGTCGACTAGAAACCAAGTAAGACATGGGAGTGTACCTCACTTCCTACGCAACCAAAGAATTTAGGGTCGGGGACTTGATTACACTAACTGACCAATTAGTACCCTTTCGGTACCTAATCTTGTTCATTTTAACAAAATGAGTTTTGTCAGGCAGTTTAGATTGATTTTATTTATCCACTAACATATACGGGTGTGCAATCATTAAACCAACAATCATAGCTAACAATTTCCTAATTACCATAAGACTACACACATACCATTAAACATAACGAGATATGCAAACTAAACATGCGATGTAATCAACATACGAGCAAATAAATACATCATTACACTTAAAACAAAAATACATAGCAATTTCCAACCAACCCAAACAATTTTGGATTTTTTGAAATTTTTTTTTAAAATTTTTTAAAATTTTTTAAACTTTTTTTAATTAATTTTTTTAATTTTTTTAATTTTTTAAAAATAATAAAATAATAACATTTTTGGGGGGGGGGGGCCAGACCGGGTCAAGTCCGGTTGGAGACCGGACCCGACTCGGCCCACAAAAAAAACACACGAATTTTTTTTAAAAAAGAAATGAGGACAATTTTCGGCCCAAAGCCCATCTTGGATTTTTACTTCAGCCCACCTGAGGGTCCATTTTCTAATATCTATTCTCAGCCCAATCTATTCAGCCCACGAAACAAAAATCAGCCCGAAGCGAAGCCCATTTCCTATTTTCTAGTTTCAGCCCTTTTGTGTTTTCTTTTCTCTTTTTATTTTTTATTTTTTTTTATTTTCTTCTACTCCCTTTTCTTTAGGGCACCTTCTTTGAGCCTTCTTCTCCCACGGGCGTTGATCGCCGAAGCTCTTGCGCTCCTCCGCCAGCTCGACGCCGACAACACCGCGAGTACCGATCGCCCTAAGGAAGTCGCCGACCCATCGCCTGGCGTCAGTGGTTCCGTCCGACCGACACCGAGCGCCGCCAGCCACCGGTTAGCCAACGTTCCGAGAGTTTCCTGTGATTCCGATGAGATATACGCACTTCGTCTCACCCAAACCGTGCGAGGGAACCTACCGAAAAGCTAGAAGAATGACAGGGACGATGCGTGACAAGAGTATGATCCCGAGCAACGCAGAAAAATTAAAAACCAGGCTCCGGTCGAGGGCTGGGTGTGGCAATTTCGTTGAAGCATTTCGTCGAACGGCTACTGGACATTAGCAAATTCAGAGGTTTACGGCTCGACCGAGCCGCGAACATGTTTTAGAGGTCTTTAATCATGACTTATAAGGAGCGCGGGAGCAAAATATAGAGGCGGCAAGGGCCGGAGCTTGCGCGAACCGATCGGCCGCGAGCTCCGGCCCGGCGTTTTCCAGAAACGGGGCAACGGGTTTCAGGGGACCTACCTTGTTCAAGGAAGAGCTGCGGCGGACGATGGCACACGTACGGGCCTTCGGCAACGGCTCGTTGTTCCCTCGAGCTTCCTGCCTCTGGTTCGGCTTCTCTCTCCTATTCTCCCTGTGCTTCGTCTCTTTTCTACCCTTTACTGTGTTGCTGGGCTCCGAAGATTACAGCGGCGGTCGGCAACTCACCGGCGGCCGGACGTCCCGAGCTCCTCGGCTCCCTATCCGGCCAATTCTCCTTCGTTTCCCCTTGGTTTCCCTCTGTGTTTCTCTCGGTGTTTCTCTCTCTGCTTCGTGCCCTTCGATTTTGTCCCCCTTCTATCTCTGATTCTCCCCTGCTCAGTTTGTTCTGTTTCCTGCAGTTCCGGTGGGGTTGAAGACAGACGGCACCTCCAGCGGCGATCAACGGCAGTGGACGACCGTTCGGAGGGATCCTCTCTCCCTCGCCCGGTCCTCTCTCTGTGATTGGTGTGTTTTCTCTTGCTCGCTCCTCGGTACTCTCTCTGTGGTCTCAATTTTTTTTTTTGTCGACCCTCCTCCTCTGGCTTTTATGCTCGACCAGCAAGCGCGCATGGCCTCTGCAGCTGCCAGCTTGCCGGCCGAACTGCCTCCTGACCCGCAGATCACGCCGCTCGCTTGCCACCAATCCTCTGTTGCCCCTGTTTTCACTGCCCTCCTGCTGCTCTGTCTTCTGCAAGTCTTCGAGCAAAGACCAGCAGAAGAAGAGAAAAAGGGGCTGGGCCGCCGAAGAAGGAAGGAGTCAGGCCGGGCCGGCGCGAGGGGAAGAAGGAAGGAAAGAGTCGGGTCGGGCCAAGGCCGGATCCGGCCCGACCCGACCATTTTCGTTTTTTTTAATTAATAAAAAAACTCTTTTTTTTAATAATTTTTTTTTTACTAATTCCCGACCTTTAACGCTATTTTAAACTAATTAATTTAGGTAAAATTTAGGTGTCAACGAGAGATGCATGGAGATTTTTCGTGAGATGATCTTTGTCTATGGCATTTTTCATTTGTGAATACGGTAACAATTTTTGACTAAAAGATGATGGTTTAATCATGATTGCGATTGCATGAATAAATCCTTATGTGTCTCGCACACCACCGCACGGATGATATTAAGGGAGCTTTCAGCTAATGTCCGTGCTTCATGAGAGTTGGATTAAGCATTTCGTTTCTCCGTGACTCCATATCCTCTCAGTTTTTGGACGGAAGTTATTGTTTTTATGTTTGTCCATTGGTCGAATGGCTCGTCTCGAATTAGTCTAGTTTTTTTGTTTCTTCTACAAGAGGACTATCTTGACGGTTAAAGCAGCATGCGAATTCATGGAGCTGCAATTAAAGAACGTTTCTTTTAATCGGCAAGTTCTAGAAGAAGAGGGATGTATGGTGGGTTTTACTTGAGAGGAAAGTTGTGTATTGATTTATTTTTTAGCAACCGCCTGCACATTATTCTATAACTCAATTTACATTCTGTTTTGAAATTTCTAATTATATTCTATTATTGTTGTGTAGTGCAAAGTTAATGTATCAAGATAACACGTCAATGGAGGTGGAGGGATGTGAGGAGATCACTCCGATTACGGAATCGGAGTTTTCCGGCGATGAAATTGAAGAAGAGGCACCCCCTACCTCAAGTGCCACAAATAAGGTACCCGATTTTCATCTTCCCCATGATAAGAAATACACATCCGAATGCTGGAATCATTATTCGAAAATTAGTGATAAGGATGGAAAAATATCAAGTGAAGTGTATTCATTGTGGGTCAATGCTTAAGTATCGTGTTGCTAATGCTTAAGTATCGTGTTGCTAACGGTACTTCTGCAATGAGGAAGCACTTGACCACATGCAAGAGGTTTCCCCGTAATCTAGATAAGAGGCAGAAATTCTTTGTATCACGTAATGTCAGCATGGCTGGCAAGGCGGGAGGAGATTCTAGTACTAGTAGCGTCTTATCGACATGGGCATTTAATCAAGAACGTTGTAGGCTCATGCTTGCTCGATTCATCATCCTTGATGAGCAATCTTTTTCCTTGGTTGAGCGTGTTGGATTTCGTGAATATGTTATTGAGTTACAACCTCTCTTCAAACATGTATCACGTTTCACAGTGGCAAAAGATTGCATGAAGTTGTTTTTATGTGAAAAAACTTCTTTGAAGAATTATTTTGGAAAGATTAATTCTAGGATCGCACTCACGACGGATACATGGACTTCCAATCAAAATCTGAATTATTTGTGTCTCACTGCACATTTTATTGATGAAAATTGGAAGTTGCATAAAAGAATCATCAACTTTGTGGTGATGCATAGTCATAGGGGTAGGGAGATTGGGAAAATGGTGGAGGAATGCATTGAGGAGTGGGGAATAGAAAAAAGGTGTCCACAATTACCGTGGATAATGCCAGCTCGAATGATGTTGCAGTTGGCTATTTGAGGGAAAAACTTTCGAAATAAAAGTCGTTGATATTAGATTGTAGTGTTTTGCACATGAGGTGTACAGCTCATATATTAAATTTGATTGTGAGAGATGGCTTGACTATGGTACGTGACTCCATTGCACGTATCCGAAATGTGGTTAGGTATGTAAGGAGTTCTCCCACAAGAGCCCAAGGATTTCAATCTTGCATTAAGAAAGAAAATATCACTTATAAGGGTTCGGTAGTTCTTGATGTCGCCACTAGATGGAACTCCACTTACCTCATGTTAGACACCGCCATAAAGTTCAGAAAAACTTTTGAAAGGATGGAAGATCACGATCCATCTTTTGTAAGTGAGCTTAATCATGAAACTCCTAGTGAAGATGATTGGGACAATGCTATTATTCTTTCGGATTTTCTCAAAGTATTCTATAAGGCCACCAATCAGATGTCTGGGACTTCATATGTTACTTCAAATGATTATTTTGAAGGGATAGCTCTTTTGTATAGAAATTTGAAAGATGCGATCAATGCTTCGGATCCTAAGCTTCAAGCTATGGGTGTGAAAATGAAAGAAAAATTTGACAAATATTATGGAGGCTTGGATAAAGTGAATATGATGCTGTTGATTGCGGTTGTGTTAGATCCTAGAGCCAAGTTAAATTATGTGAGTTTCTTGTATGGAAAAATTTATGATGATGAATCGAAAATTAAAGAGATGCATTACAAGGTGAAGGATACATTGGAGCGTTTGTATGAATTTTATGAGCAATCTTCTCTTATTTCAAGTGATCAAGATCTCGGTGGCCATAATTTGGGTGCAAGTAGTGGTAGTTCCAATTCCAATACCGATACGGGTGGTATTAGTGGAGGAATAGATAAGCATAACGCCCAAGATTGGAAGAAAATGTTTTTATACTCGAATGAACAAGGGCGTGATGACAACAAGTCCAAGCTTGATGAGTATCTTCAAGAAAAAAAAAAATGAAAGGATCTTGGTCTTAACATTTTGATTTGGTGGAAGACTAATAGCTCAAAATATAAGATCCTTTCCTTGATGGCTCGAGATATTTTATCAATTCCTGTAACTACCGTTGCTTTAGAATCAACTTTTAGTACATCAGGTCGTGTGCTTGATGGCTTTCGGAGTTCTTTAACTCCAAAAGTAGTGGAAGCTTTAATTTGCACTCAAGATTGGTTGAGAGCCGTTCGTGTACCGCTTGATGTTGAAGAGTGTATTGAGAATACAGAACAATTTGAGTTGGGTAAGTAATGTTTATATTTTTATATATTGTAATTCTTTTTGTATATTTGATAAGTGAATATTTTATTTAATCTCTTCCTCTTTTTTTCAGATATGGTTGGTCTTAATGCGGAGATTACCGTCGATAAATAGAGTTGGTGGTGTCGCATCTGCAATGGGTCCAACGGTTGAGAAGTCAAGCAAGGTTTTTTGTTGGCTTTGTGCTGCTTTAATTGTGCAGAAGTTGATTGATGAGCAACTTTGTTTGTCGTAATCTTAATGCAGACTCCTCTTATGTACATTGAATTTTTGAACTATGCTGTCAAAGAATTTAGGAGCCTTTAGATGGGCAAAATGGCATACTTCATGGAGTATTATTGATATTGATTTTTTTCTGTGTCTTTACTTAGGATTTTGACTGATTTTCATTCATGTCTTTGCAAGGTTTTGCTGTGCCAAAGGAATCACAGGGAAAGGTTGCAGAGTTCACACTATGGAGTAAATGAAAATTTGAGATCTTGTTGGCACTTATGGTTTTTCATCTCCTTAGTATATTTTGTTTTATCATTTTCATTTGACTCAGCTAATAAGGCATATGACATATGGCAAATGTGACGATTTAAGCTTTAGTGCACATATATTGACATATGTGGGCACAATAATTATAGTTAATCAAGTATCCCATTTCTTCTTTGGAAACTTCTTATTAGTGTTGATTATGTATGTCCAAATTCTTGGCAGTAAATTCTTAGCAGTCGGCATTGGTATGTTTGCTAAGATGTGGGAAGTTACCGTAGAGTATGCGCGTACGTTATAGTTTTTTTTTTTTTGTAAAGTTTTTTTTTTTTGCGCGTACGTTATAGTTCAAATATGAAAATAACCACAAAAAAAAAAAAAAAAAACATGTTGGAACACGGAACCGACCCCGGAACCCGTGATAGGGTAGGTTCCAGTTCTCGCTTTTGACGGGTAGGTTCCAAGTTCCAAAAAATGAGGAACCCGTACCCGAGGTAGGTTCCGATTCCAGATGGAACCGAACCGGAACCCTGGAACCGCTCACCCCTACCTTGCATGCTACTCGATACAAATATTTTACAAATGCAAATTCAAGAAAAGACATTGTTAAAGATACGTGCGGGATCGAGAAATTTAGGTTTGACGGGTGGATCAAAGGATTTGTGATTAAATTTTCTTGTTCAGTTAATGCCTAGAACACTGATGCATTGTAGATCTGAAGATCTAGTGGCCGAGTCTTATGTGCATAAGCGTAACTTTACTTTGGTGCGATCCTTTACTCCTTCGGCACGCTTGTCTGCGCCGAAGCACGTGACTTTGATATGCATGCATATCGACCTTGGACCTTATTTGCTAATTCCGTCTTGTTCACTTACCCAAAATGATCAGGAGAATATCGATGGGCGACCAGTGTAACTCCGACATGCATATGCCATGGTTTAGAGGTTTTTAAGATCTAATGAATTGACGAACTATTTAAGATGATTGGGCAAGGCTTGAGGTCTCTAAGTGCCTAGAGTTTCTTGAGTCCTCTAGAATACTCTTAAGCAAAATATGAATAATATACATTATTTTAGAGTATTCTTGTAATTGATGCGGATAGCTAGTAAATGGGGAATCGACTTTTCACCATTAGATTAAGAGGAAATCCAGTTATGATTAGAGGGGTTGATATATAAATAAAAGTCACATCCCTCTCATTTGTATAATTTAAAATCTAGAGCTTTTATCTCTACAAATTTCTTTCTCTAGAATCCTTGTGAATGTACCGATACCGACATACAAAACATGACACTACACGCCGACACGTCATTTCTAAAAAAATAGATAATTCCAACACATTGAAATACGTTATATATTAAAAAAAAAAAATTGGCTTTATGTGAACTCGAGTGTCAAGAGAGTTAACTAGATATTAAATTTTTCCAACACCTTTTAATCGAATGTCAATGTCAAAAAGTGTTAAAGAGTGTAGGAAAATATTAGATATGTGTCAAAGTATCCGACATGACATATAAGCTTTTGGAGAGTGTCAATGTTTTCTAGGTGGTGAGCAAGGCTGACTTCTTAAAAGTTTTCTAAGGTTGTGCAGGTATGGGATATTCAAATGAAATATCACCATTATCACTTGCAACTAGATATGAGTATGATCTGAAACTTGCTGTCAGCGTGTGCAGATTATTAGCTAGGCGAGTGATGATCTTTAATAAAATAACACGCGATTGTCAAGTACACTAGATTCGACCAAAAAAAAAAAAAGTACGCAAGATTGACTTTAGTATCTCCATGTCACCAGGAGCCACTTGTCATATTCACACTTGTTCTCTTAATGTCATAGCCTAATATCTCATCTTTGCTGATATCATAGGGAACATCAACATAAACAATAATGACATACCATTTGGACTTGCACCAACGATGGTTTTGAAACCATCAAAATTCCCTATGGAAGTCTTTGTCGGTCATAAGAACAAAAGGTAGTAAATAATTAAAGTGGTTGGCAGTCTTCAAATTATAAGAAAATGTTAGTACTTTTTGATACCTAGTAAGATTAAAAAAAACGGTAAGTGACTAAAGTTTGTTGGTATCTCAATTTGACAAACTTTGGTACATCAATTAAATTAAGTTAGGTAATTGCATATAAAAGTTAGTAACTTTAATGAGTTGGCAACCCAAAAATGCAAATGTTGGTAGTTTATTAAATTACTGATAATCTTTTAATTATAAATATATGATGGTACTTATCAAAACCTTTTAGTAAATTAATAACTTTTGACCAAAGAAGTAATCTGTCAATCGACTTTTCTTTAAAATACGAGATTTAACAGTTATTAACACTTTCACGATGTACAAACATGGATCTCAGTTATGTATTTAGGGCCACGAAATGCTGGCAATCTACATGATCCACGAGAGATCCTCTAGTTACTAGCCCGACTCGGTTTTCGCTATCAAAAATGCTGCAATTGCTAACACAGACTCAGTGGGTCCAACATTACCAAATAATGCACCAGCGCTCGTTGGCAAAGGTCAAACCCATGGCAAAGGATGAAGAAACTTAATCGGCAATTATAATTAACCTACAGATCCAAGAGAAGGTGGTTTACTCATGTGATAAATTATAATTCATGTCATGTCCTAAGTAAAAGAAATACTTATTAAGACATTAATGCGCACGAATACTTTTCTGCCTCGGTCAGCCGTCATTCAATTGAAATGTTGATTGTTCACACCACAGGTTCAAGATTGAACAAAATTTGACTTCTATTAAATGGACTTATGTACTGTGATTAATAATGGATCACATTTTAATTTTAGTTACTATGGCAAGAAAGGTAATCCCAAAATTCAAATCCAGGAAGAGCACCTGCAGCTTTCACTTCGAAGTGTCAGCCCTGGTCTTGTAAGTCAATACTTCAACTTCTGAGTCCCTCTTTGGCCCTCGTTCTCCTTTGGTGACTTTAAAATGGATGGTCTTCCGCAATCCCGTTATCCTCATCCCCACAAGCTAAGAGAGTAGAGCGAACACTGCAATGGTGAGACGCTTGCAAACATCCAATCCGCTGTTCGCTTCCGTCTATTGCTGAGAAGAGTGCAAAATCGTTCTGCACAAGCTATGTGTCTTAAAGTATACCACCCAGATACAACATCCTTCTCATCCAGGACACCACGAGACTCTCCAGATACACAAAGACGCTGTCCAATGTCATGCTTGCTTTCGAGAATGTACCTTGACACGCTACTGCTATTCGTGTGGATTCCTTCTGGACGCAGGCTGTGCAATAGGAACTCTGCCTGACCAAGATTCACCTGCAAAGGGGGAGTTTCAACCTTTTGCTCACGAACATTCATTCACCTCCTTTAATGAGAGTGGGAAGTGACATTGAGTGCGATGGATGCGGGCGTCAATCACAGGGGAGTTATACTGTTCTGCGTGCTGGTTCTGTCTCCACAAGACATGTGGAGTCGCCCCGAGAGATCCAACGCTACCCCTTTCACCCCTCACCACCCCCTCGCCCCCCTGTCGATGAATCAGGTAATCAGTTCAGATGGAGTATATTTAAGGATTTTTCCTATACTTACCGCTGTGGTGAATGCAACTTGAATGCCAACCTACATTGTATGTGCTCTGATCCTGCCTCTGGAAGATCAGGAGGGGAGATGGGGAGTCTTTCAGTGAATAATCACTTCTCTCATAAATACAAACTTTCATCCTTCCACACAAACATGGAGACCCGCATCCCTTGCACAGTTTGCGAGGAGAGAAACCTTTGCAATTAATTCTATGGTTGTCTTTATTGCTCTTTCTTTCTCCACGAATCATGTGCCCTTTTTACCCACCGAGATTCAGCACTGATCTCCAACCTGAGCACCCTCTCGCCCTCGCTCCCATTTCTGATTCCACAAATGGCGGAATCAAATGTATGAGTCATGAACATTACGTGCACGGTTTCGCGTACAGCTGCAAAAAACGTCAACTCCATCTTGACAGATAATGTTCTCTTCAGACACTTGCACATCTCGAGGAAGGAGCAACTGCAACCGTTCGACATTTCTCACACAAGCATGAGTTCAAACTTTAATGGGGTCTCACGTTGCTGTTTGGTGAAAAAGAAAAGGTCCAGGCCATCATGCCTTTTAGCCAACTGCAAAATTTGAGCTCCAGAAATCATGCGCCAATTGACTGCAATGAGAGATCTGGGGTTGGTCCCACCCGCAGAAATCTGATAACTGAACATTACAAAGCCGCTTTCTTCATAAAAGCAAACTGCCTCAGTTAAGTTTCTTGTGTCTGCTAACTACTTGGGAGGGTTGTGGGTTTCACTGTTTCCACCATAAGCTGCTTCCAAATCTTGCTTTTCCACTGGTAAGAATGATAGATTCTTCTTCCAGGAGTCAATGCTTCCTCTGAATCATCACATTCTTTGAATAATGGGGTAAGTTTGGCTATAGCAAAAGAGGAGAATATCCAAATTCTGCCATCGACGAAGTCGAATGAAATGCTGAAGTAATTGTACGAAACACCGAAATCCCAGTGGTTGTCAACACTATGTGGGCGACCTTTCCAGGTGAAATTGGAGCAAGTGGAAGAAGAACCTGGCGGGACCGAGCTAGATGAAGAAATTCAACGTGTAAAGAAAGAAGTCGACGCGATGCGCATAAGGGAAGGAAGGTGAGGCAGAAGTGCAGCAAACTGACGACGGGATTGGAGGTCTCGGAGAGCAAACGTGCTAAAGTAACCTCGAGAAGCTAAGAGGTCGTGGTTATATGCAAAACGAGTCGTCCTACCGATACATCTTCAGTTACAGTTATTTTCACTTAAGAACTTGAATGGACAGATATACTGATGTTCCATCTATGTTTGTATATATATCAAGTTTGAGATGGTCTATTTTTTGAAATTCATTATGTAATGTAAACTATTAATCATATGAATCTAAATTGTGCAGTAGATGATGGAAATCCATCTATGCATGCTGATCTCGGTTTAAGAATCTAAGGTTGCACCTTGTTCTTTGGTTGGTCTTGCGGCGTTGGTTCAACGTTGATTGAATTTGCAATTGTACTAGTCTCGATTTGAGAATCTAAGGTTGCACTTGCCGGTCAACATCACCCTTCGCGAACTAATCGTCTCCTCTAGAATTTTGGGTTGCATCGTTTTTCCCATTAATTTGCATCAATTCATGTGTACTACATGGTCCCAGGTTAAAAATGAAAAATTTCAGGGTATCTGTAATCGCAACTCTCTCTCTGTCCCTCTCTCCCATCAAAAGCCATACAAGCTCAATGCCGAATAAGCCCACACACACACACACACAGAGTGCTGCAAGTATTGAAACTCATCTTGACAGCCTTCACGGTCGCGTTCCTGAGCGCCGTGATTCGAACTCTTGACGTCTTGATATGGAGGCTGCCGAGGCTACAATCGAATCTCCGGGAACAAGGCATCCGAGGGCCTCCGGGTTCTTTTCTCATCGGCATCCTCCGCGAGATAAAGAAGCTTCAGTCACATTCCACCACACCCTCGAAATCACGATCACAAGGAGATCAACAGGCCATGACGCACAACTGCTCCTCCAAGCTCTTCTCATTCCTAGATCGCTAGAGACAACAATGTGGTAATTAAATTAATTAATCATATGGCACTCAGTGTAAGAATTATTGTGTTGCCCACATGATATTATTAATTGATGATTTAAGATATATTTAATATTAAAATATATTGGTTATGAGAAGTTACGACTATAATAAAATGATACAATCCTCATTGAAAAGTTACTGTTCTTTCGAAAAGTGCGACTCTCACAGAAGTTAAAAGGCGCTTTAATGGAAAGCACCCTCGATAGCATGTATAAATAAGAGTCCGGTCCTTTCTCTACCCACGATGTGAAAAGAATGTTGTACTCTGTCCTCCAATAAATAGAATACATTATAGAAAAGCGAGTTAAGGGAAAGAAATCGGATTTCTATGCTTCTTCGATTTTTCTACAATAATTATCTTCGAGGTATCGTTACGGATAAAGGTACGTCTTCATCTTTCTCATCATGAAAATGATAATGATAAAAAATCTTGTGTTTTGTATTTTCGCATAAAAAAATTTCATTATCACTTACACTCATTTGTAATGAGATCTATTTTTGGTTAGTCAAATAGTTAATGTAATGTTTACTTTTTCGTTTTTCTGGGTATTTAGGGACTGTGTTTATGGCCTCGATGGGGAACATGCAGATCCCGTACTTGTACGATGTGGAGGCGGTGAGGGAGATAAGCCCGTGCACTTCGTCGCACTTTGGAAAGCCTTCTTACGAGGGGAAGCTGCTGGCTCCTTTGCTTGGCCAAGGAATTGTGAACTTCAACGGTGCCGAATGGGCTTCCCAGAGATAGATTCTTGCCCGAGTTGTACGTCGACCCCCCCCCCCCCACTCCTCCTCCTCTCTCACTTTGTACTTAATGAATCAAGCGCATGGCAGAGTACTTATGGAAAAAGGGAATATATATCTTATGAAATGAGATATTCAATTTGAAGTTCAAAGGATTTTAACTTCTAATGTTCTGCTATGTTGAAGCACGAAATGTCCCTCTCCATTAAGTAATCTCGACACCCTTTGAGTGATGATAACTAATCTCTTGCGTAGGGTACGATAAACTTGATGGTGGAGTCTTCAACATGGAGTGAAAAGACTGAGAAGGAAGGAGGAGTTTCTGAGATCAACATTGACAGCCACTTGAGGAGCTTTTCTGGGGATGTGATCGCAAAGGGATGCTCCGGGAGCAACTACGACCAGGGACAGGAGATTTTCTCGAAGCTTAGGGCCCTCCAAGAAGCAATCTCCAAGATAGCCTTCACCTCTGCGGTCCCTGGATTTGGGTAATTTATATTCAAATAAATTACTAGATTGGTTTTTCACCTATTAAAACTCTATTATTAAGTGATATGGCTATCTTTAACTGGTTGTACATCATCTTATTCAGTGAGAGTTCGTAACACAGCAAATGAATATATTATTTCTGACCTAAATTTATTATTCCAAAGGATGAGAATAATTAATGAAAACATCGTAATTCCTTCCAGATACTTGCCAACCAAGACCAACAGGGAAGTAAGGAAGCTGGAGAGAGAGGTTCAGTCCTTGATCCTGAAGGTAGTCGAGGAATGAAAGGAAGCAACCTCGGAGAAGGACCTGCTTCAGATGATACTCGAAGGCGCAGAAAATGTCCGTGAGTTGGGAAGCGGAGATGTAGCGGCCCGTTTCATCATGGACAACTGCAAGAACATCTACTTGGCCTAGTACAAGACAACCACCGTCGCAGCCGCCTGGACATTGATGCTGTTGGCCTCGAATCCTCGATGGCAAGCCAAAGTACGCGAGGAGGTAGTGCAACCGTTGCATGGTGGCCAGTTTCCGATGCTGACATGATTCAGAAGATGAAAACGGTTAGTGAAGGCAAACCTACCATGAATTGTTCCCAATGCACATATGGAAAGAGTTTCTTGATTGGAAAAGAAACAAGGAAAAGGAAAACCTTTATTGCAATTTTCTTTTCCACTATCAACAACAATAGAATAACTGGTCCAAATTCATGGTGCTGATTGCAGTTGACGATGGTAATGAATGAGTCATATCGTCTCTACCCACCGGCGGCCCCTCTCTCAAGAGAGGAACTTGAAGACATGAAGCTTGGGAACATCCAAGTCCCAAATGGTGTCAGCCTTTGGATCCCCGTGGTAACCCTCCACCAAGACCCCGAGATCTGGGGGCCCGACGCCGACCTGTTCCATCCGGAGCGGTTCGCAAAAGGGGTCAACGGCGCGTGCAAGCTCCCTTATGCGTACATGACCTTCGGGGTCGGGCCTCGGACATGTCTGGGGCAGAGCTTCACGATGGCCAAGCTGAAACTTCTCCTTGCCCTCATAATTTCCAACTTTTCCTTGTCAATATCTCCCAATTATAGACATTCTCCAGCCATGACGTTGGTCGTAGAGCCTGAATTTGGAGTGGATCTTCTTGTAAGAGACTCTAATCTTCAAGCAAAATGTCGTTCTACATTTACGTTTACTATTAGAGCTTTGTATTAATAATTTTTTTTTTTCACACAAAACAGTCGATTCTGTGATCTTGTATTCCAATTGTAGTTTAATATTCATATAATTCTCCACACCTTTTCTGAAAGTACAAAAAATCAGCATGTTTCTAGACATTCTAAATTTCCAATTTTAACTGAAACACATCTAAGCTGAGACACTTCAACTTCCAATTCTATCTTCAACACTCTATCGATTTTATTCTAAAGATAATGTTCTAATTTAAACGACATGGAATTTAAAAATGCTGCGCTCCACAAAACTAATATATATTTTATTTAATCACTACCCCACCATCATCAATTCTATCTTTGCTAATGGCTAACAAAACTAGCTGTTCGCCCTGGCAATCCTCTAGGGCCCAAAAACTAATGTTATTCCAATGTACTCGTTTGATCCAAGAACTTGAGATGATATATGTAATTCAAAGAAGATTCGTAAGTGGTTGTTAATGCAATTACAATTACCAAATTCTGTAAGTTCCGACAATACCTTTGTGACTGTTATAGATCTACGGGGTCAAGTAATTCTTGGTCCTCTGCTGGTGACTTGTGGATTTAATGGTATAAGATGAGGGTCGTCATTTGCTGCTCAAACCGCGGTAGGAAATGCTATTCAGATGATAGTTAATCAAGGTACGCGACAAGCAAAAATCGCAAGATCAAAAGTCACAGTCTTGAAAGAGATGCGGACATTATTCAAGAATATATATCAAGTACTAACATTACATATCAAATTCTCAGTAGTAGATCCATAATAATAATAATAATAAAAAGAGATGTTCTTTTCATTCAAGAATATATATTGAATCCTAAATTAAATACTAACATAATATATTGAAAAACTACTCCAGCATGTAATTTCAAATGACAAAAGAATAAAAAAAATGGTTATCTTATTTCGAATGTCTCTGCATAAGCATAAGTTTTACCTTGACACGATCCGCTTTTCTTTCGGCGCACGTCTCGGTACCGAAGCACGTGACTCGCATCGAAGTTTGTTTAGTGATATAATTACCGAAAGTCTACGGGAAGGAAGCAAAGAGAAGTTCGGCCATGAACGGCAAGACAACGTTTAATACCATGAATTACCCGAAACTGTTATCGCCTGGTGTCATCCGTCATTTAGGTAAGCTTCATATTCGATGTAGCAAACCCAACTTTCCAAATTAGTCACCTCCGTTTGATTAGAGAAAGTTGTTAGAATATTTAAATAATAAATCACGCTTTTATTTAACAACTCAAGCTTTTAAATCAATTAATATTGATTCAACAAAATTTCTCATGATATCAAAGTTGCAGGTCTCGAGTTCGAATCTTTTCAATCTCTATTTGTTTCCCCAATTAAATTTACATTCGTAGTACCATGCAAAAAAGAATAGATCAAATCGTAATTTTCTTTGGTTGGTTCAATTGAGGGCTAAAAAATTTTGCAATTTAAGGAAGGTAGTTTTTAATTGACACATAGTAGAAGTGAGCATGATTCTAAGGTAGAATCCAGAACCCAACAAGTTTCCACCAATCCGATTCTCTCCAAGTTATCCAAAGTAGGTTCCAGGTTCCAAGTTCCAAAATTGGGGAACTTGTTTGGATGGGTAGATTATAGGTTACATGTAAAATATGGAATAAGTTTTTTTGTGGTTTTCTTAGTCTATGTGTTCATACGATCCTGCAATATTTTATGGCGTTCGTTGATGAGTGTACAATCTAAAACTACTAGTCCAAATTTCTATTTTATGACTAAGACTTTTATTTTGTTAATGTATAATATTTTTTGCGTATCCAAATATAAATTATGGTCAGTGAATTGTAGTAGCAAATGGTGGTTATTAAATGTGATAATTCCTAACATTTATTCAATTAATAATAAATGTGGAACTTGGGTAAACTTCGAAACCTATGCGGGGTGGATTCCGTGCTCCAGGATATGTAGGATAGGTTCCACGTTCTATAAAATGAGGAATCTATTCTAACAGGTAGGTTCCAAATTTTAGTGGAACTTGTACGGAACCTAAAACCATTCATCCCTAACACATAGGTGATTTTAGGATCATTCATGGAAAAGATTTGCTTGTAGTTTTTGAAAAAGATTTAGAGCTTAATTGAACCAATCAAAAAGTTTATGGCTTGATTGGATCCTACGAAGAGAATTTAACAGCTATACAAGGGCTGGATAGTCTAGGTAGGATTCGCTTCAGGGTATGGGATTCTTTAATGAAATTGAGATCCTAGAAAAATTCAAGCTATCAGAGTCTGATATGTACAATGGTACAAGCTCTTTGGGATGAAAATGACCTGCTATCTATAGAGCGACACGCCAATGGTCCGACCTTCTAGAAAATCCTTTTAGTAGGACATTAGTAAGAGACAAACGTTGGTGCATTGCTCAAATTAAGATTGGTAATTTTGAATAAAAGTTAATAACTTCAAAGGCAATCATCAAGGTAGTTGGTAGTCTTGGAATTATAAAAGAAATGTTGGTAGTTTTTACAGATAAATGTATTGAAAATTCTAAAACTCATCGCAAAAATGCAATCAAGTCATAAAACTTTTAAAAAGTGCAATTAAATCCTAAAACTTGTCAAATTTGTTCAATGAAATCCTTCCATTAATTCCTTCCAATTAGGCTAATGGAAAATGCTAACTCATCTTATTTTATTATTTTCTTAAGACATGTAACAATAAAGTGACACCATCAAGCACCACGACAGGAAAAATATTAAAAAATAATAACAAATACTTACTAAATTATATTATAAAATGAAAAATACAAAAAAAAATTATCCAAAAATTCCTAAATTTAGGAGTTCGCTAAGAGGAGGCTTAAGTTCAAGCTTGTTAACATATCTAATTGAACTTACATTCACCCAAAAGTTTGAGTTAGTTAATTATGGGTCAACTAAGATATATTAAGTGCTTTTGTATATCACGCAAATTCTTCGATACATGATTTCTTTAATAGAACTCACACATGCATTCTAACATAAACCTTTAAATGATGGCAATTTAATCTTAAATATTTTAATAATTAGCCAATTTTGTCATAAACCTTATAACGATTTACCAACTTAGTCTTTTCAGTCAATTTTGGTTGGAAATTACTCGTGAAGTGGTCTAGTCAGTGCCGATCGTCCCACATAGCATGATTGGTACTAATGTGGATATATTTTTAATTTTTTAAAATTTTATGAATTTTATTCTTTTTTCCTTTTCTTCTCTTTGCTTCTTTCGTTTTTTGTTTATTTTTTATTCATTATTTCTTTTTCCCTCTATCGCCCATTGTTGGGTCTCATCGATGGCCAATGAAGGTTGCCAATCTCAAGGGAAGACTACCCTCCCGGCTATGGGTGAAGGATGCCTACACCTAGGCTAGTGAGGGTTGCCCTCACCCTTGCCCGATCTGGCCGGGTGGCCCTCGCTAGCCCGGATGAGGGTGACTCACACCCAAGGCAAGCAATGGCAACCCTCACCTAAGGCTAGTGACCTTCGCTGGTCATCAACAAGGCTTGATGATAGCCGGCAAAGGGGAAAACAAAAAAGAGAAAAGGAAAAAGAAAAGACAGGAAAAGAAAAGCAAAAGTAAAAATAAATAAATAATTCATAATATTATAAACTTTATTCACGTTAACGCCAATTGTACCACGAAAGATGATCGGTGCTAACTAGACTGTCAAAGCAATTTCTAACAAAAATAAGTCGAAATTACTAAATTAGCAAATAGTTAAAATGTTTATGACTAAATTCATCCAATTGAAAGATTTAGGGACCGAATTGACCGTCGTACAATAATTTTGGACAATTTCCCCAATGCAATGTCCTACAAAAAAAAAAAAAAAAAACACTTATGTAGATATTAATGGACATGAATATTTTTCCGCCTCGTTAATGATCATCCAAATGAAATCTTAATGTTTCATGCCTAAACCTGCCATACAAGTGGGTCGGATCGATTTAGGTCAGGTCATAAATGGTTCGATCTAAATTGATCAATTTGTTAGCAATGTTAATTTTACCAACTCACACTCGACCCATACTCAACCCATATTGTAAAACATTTTTATATATAATTAAATTTAAAAAAAATTGCTTCTTATGATTTTTCTAAAAATTAGTTTGTTAAAACACTTCCATCAAATTACAAATTTAATGAATAAATTTTATAATTAAAAAAAAAATTGAAGCTCCATTTATTTCAAGAAAAATGTGATATTTTGGAAAATGATAATATCTTCCGATGTTTGGTTGAAACTTGGAAATGAATTAGAAAATATTTTTCGCTTAGTATAGAAAATCTTATTTGATTTTCTGTGCACTACTTTTAAGTATTTTTATTTTTATTTTTATTTTTTTAAAATATTATTTTCTATTTTCTATTTTCTTTTTCTTTTTCTTTTTCATCCTTCTTCTCTCGGTCGTTACGAAAACATGTATGGGTTTGGGTAAAGGATCTCCCAAATAATCACGGTGGCCATGGGTAGCAACAACCAAGCTCAAACCTTGCCATAGGCCGACAAGACTCCACATCCCCACAACTAATGAAGTCGAGCTCGCCCCAATGCTTGGGAGCACGAGTCTTGCTTGATTGCAAGCTCGAGCCTCGCCAGTTAGGGGGAGGTGAGAGTCTCGTCGGCATCAAGGTTGACGAGGCTGGCAAGCTTGGCTTTAACAGATATGGTGAACTCGAGCTTGCCCAAGGCCAGCAAGGCATTGGCTTTGCCCGATCGGCAAGCTCAAGGCTCACCAATGCAATTGGCGACTCAGCAACGGCTTCGCAACCCTCGGCCGCCAAACTTCGTAGGGGAAAAAATTAAAGAAAGAAAGCAAAGAAAAAATAAAATAAGATAAAAATATTAAAAAATCAAAAATTATAAAAATAAATATTATAAAAAGTTCTCAAGAGAATGATATCTAAATTAATGGGTTGACCCAACTAATAACCTTTATAAGTTAAATGGGTTTAAAGGCAAACCCATTTACAACTCATGTACCATTAGATTTACATACAACCAAAATCTATTAACAACTCACTTATTAAAACTTAACTAACTCATATATGACCCATCTCATTGTAAATGAATCTCAAAACCTCTATTCAAACCACAGATTCAAGACCGAACAAAATTTGACTCCTATTAAATGGACTTATGGTACTATGATTAATGGATCGCATGTGCAACTTTGTTCTGCACAAGAAAGGTGTCAAAAATATCCAGGACACCACCTGACTCCCAGATGCACAAAGACGCTGTCCAATGTCATGCTGGCTTTCGGGAATGTAGCTTGACTTACTACTGCTATTTGTGTGTATTCCACCTGGCTGGACGCGAGCTGTCCAATATAAACGGTGCCTGACCAAGATACACCTGCGAAGGGAGAGCTTCAGGCTTTGGCTCACAAACATTCATTCACCTCCTTCTATGTGAGAATGTATTGGGTTATCCCACATTAATTGTGAAAGGACATTGATCTTGGAAGGGATTTATAGTCAGTTTATAAATGTAAGAGAAAGTCTCACTCTTTGAATTAACTTTTGGGATAAGAAAGGCTCAAAACCACCTAACAGTAGTATCAAAGCCCCAATTACTAACAAGTCTAGACCTAAAAAGTCACTTAAAGAGGGTTGTTGCGGCTCCGACCTAAACCCGATGTGTAATTGAAGATTGTTGGGATTATCTCATATCGATTGTGGAAGAGGCTGATAGTTGACTTGTAGGAGGAGGTATATGGATGGTAAGAGTAATGGTTCTTTCTCCACAAGAGGTGTGCGGGGTCACCTTGAGAGATCCAATGCCACCCCTCGCACCCTCTCCACCCCCTCCCCCACGTTGTCAATGAATCAGGAAATCAGTTCAAATGTAGTATACACAAGAATTTTTTCGACCTTGACTACCACCGTGGTGGATGCGACTTCAACATCTACCTACATTGTATGTATTCGATCCTGCCTGCGAAAGATCAGGACGGGGAGATTGGGAGAACCTCAGTGATAAATCTCCTCTCACGAACACCAACTTTCATCCTTCCTACGAACATGAGATCCGCATCTTTGCACAGCTGGCCAGGAAAGGATGCCTTTCAATCTATTCCATGGTTGTCTTAATGCTCTTTCTCCGCAAATCATGTGACCCTTTAACCACCGAGCACTTGAGTACCCTCTTACCCTCGCTCCCATTTCTGAATCCGCAAATGACGGAATGAAATGTATGAACAGTGAACATTACGTGCACGACTCTGCATACAACTGCAAAAAATGGAAACTCCATCTTGACAGAGAATGCGCTCTTCGGAAACTTGCATTTCTCGAGGAAGGAGCAACTGCAACCATTCGACATTTCACACAAGAGCATTAGTTGAAATGTTTTCTCATGAATGGGGTCTCACGCTGGTTTTTTTTTTTTTTTTGGTAATCGAGGACTCCGTCTTGACCCGCCACGCCCTGTGGCGCCGTCAGGCCTGACTCCTATACCTCGGGAGAGACTAGCACAGGACTCCAATATTATGGCCCCCCACTTACAAAGCTTCTGCAACTGCGAGTTTCAAACCCTCGATTTCAGCGATAAAGAAAAGACTCTAATCCAGCGCAGCTGCCCACGATTGGGTTGGGTCTCGCGCTGTTGCTGTTGCGGCAAAACTGCAAAGGGTCCAGCCTATCGATGCCTTTTATAGAACTGCATATTTCAGCTCCATAAGTCATGGGCAGATCAACTGCAATCAGAGACCCGGCATTCCTCCCACCCGGCATATCCATCACCCTTATCTTTGAGGAAATCGATGGATATCTTGCTGGCCATGTCTGTAAGAGTGTTATCCGCCTCATATTCTCGTGCACGAGATGTGAAGTTAGATTGCATGCTTCCTGCTCTCAAAGAACAACTCTGGATCATCAATTACATGAGCATAGTCTTCCTTATTTTGAGCGAACCCCAGACTTCTTGCTGAAAATCCGAGACTTGCAATGCAAGGATTGTGGAGGTAGTTGTGAGTTCAATTTCTACCGCTGCCCACAGTGTGGTGTTAATCTGCACCATGAATGCTTTCAGCTACTGCAACTTTTAAAAGTAACCATCATATTTATCCTTTTACCCTATTTCAATCGATTGTCGAGATGATTCGTACGAGTACATGCTAGTAAATTCATCATAATGATTGAACCTTGTTAACAACTTTGGTATAGTCTCAAAGACATTGATGCAATCATGATACTTGTAAGAATACGTGCGGTCGGCAAATAATTATCTACATGGTAAGAAACAGTTTGGCACTCACCAATTAAACATTACTTAATTCGTCATGATATTGTTTAAATCACTAGCCGCGCATATAAAGGTTGTAATATACTAATTGTCTTACATGTTGGTAGATTCATCATGGGAAGACCAACCACACTTGTAAAATGTGAAAGAAGATGGTAACTCGTTAATTTATTGTGACGTTGATAGATATATTACAAAGCCGGTATTTTTACTAACCACACCTATAGTGTCGGTAATTTACGAACCACACTTATAAAATTTCAAAGAAGTTGGTAACTTACCAATGGACGTTGGTAAATTCGTTCACCATACTTGTAGCATGGGAAAGAATTTTTTGATTTACTAATTTATTTAAATGTTGGTAAATTCTCTATAGGATTGGTAGTTTACTAATCACACTTCTAAAATTCAAAAAAAAAAAAAAAGGTAAGTTAGTAATATAATAGGATTTTAGTAAAGTGCTAAAAGGACTGGTATCTTGCCAACATTTGAAAGAAGTCAGTAGTCTATTGGAAAGTTAGTCAATTTATTATAGTGTTAGTAATTTACTTTGACGCCCGAAAATTTTAAGATGAGTTCATAGTCTATGAGTAACTTGAAAGTTCATAAATTTCTAATATTATTGTCAAATTACTAGCCGTAACTTCTTTTTTGTCACCAACAGTACTAAAAACTTACCAAACTTCAGAAATCTATCAACCATAGGAGATTATCCTGATTTTCCCTTAGACTGGGCCCTAGAATCGTCCAATTCTAATTAGAAAAAAAAAACAATAAAATAAAGAAAATGGATCGGTGCTTTTTTTGGTCCGCACGCTATGAAAGAATTAGGCCAAGAGTTCCTTCAAGCTCTTGTGCTCTCTATCCTCCAGAAGGATGACCGATTTGTTTATGATAGTTTTGTCCGCGCGATATAAAGGCGATTGAGTTATGATATTGGACTTATGGCCAAAAGAAGAGACCGAGTTTGACACGAAACGATAGAAATCTTAGCCAGTCGCAATGTATTTGCCTCTCCAAGTGGTTTTCCGTAGTATCGTGCTTTTTTGGATTATGTTAGGCGCACGTAGTATGAGACAACTTCTAGAGTAAGAAACTGAGATCAGCGCATCACCTCTACAGATAAATCTCATTCGTGGAAAAATTGTCCAAAAAATTCTAAACCTATTGAACTTACCTTCTAATTATGCCAATTAGGTCCTAAATATTTTCGTGTTTTATTAATTGAATCTATTCGGCCAATTTTGACTAGAAATTGCTGACGTGATCTTGACATTCTTACATGATAAGATCAATGCTTGACGTGGATATTTTTTAATGATGTTTTAATATTTTTTTCCTTTTTTCTTTTCCTTTTTCCTTTTTCCTTTTGCTAGCAAAGACAAGGGTCGTGTATGTTTTGTAGGGGAAATTATCAAGAAAGTGCTAAACCTATTATATTTGATCCAATCGAACCATAAACTTTTCAAGTTGGCCTATTAACTCCTAAATCTTTTGAAAATTGCCAATGAAGTGCATGTGGTCAATTTTGATTGAAAACTGCTAATATAAACACTAGTCATCCTATGTAACATAACTTACACTGATGTGACTAATTTTTTTGGATATTTATTATAATTTTGCTGGTTTTTTTCTTTTTTCCATTCTTTGTTTATTTATTTTTCTCTTTTTTTTTGTTTACCAATTCGTCAACCATCGACATTGGCTAGTAAGGGATGGCCTCGCTTGAGGAAAGGCAAGGGCCACCCTCGGCAGCAAGGTCTAGCAATCCTTGCTCTTGCCTAGCCAACGCCCAACGAGGCCACCACGGCCTAGGCAAGGGTCGCCCTTGCCAAATTTAGTGAGGAGGCCCTTTCGGACACTCACCCTTACCTAGGCGAGGCTCAGCAAGATGGACTCTCACCTAAAGCAACTAAGAAGCACCGACACTCTATAGGAGCTTTCGTGTCATGTCGGATACACCAATAAGTGTCCGGCACTCTTGAATACTCTCCAACAACTAGTCAACTCTCCCGACACTCTCCGACACGGGAGTCCAAAATTCAGATATGTGAGTTCAAAATTTCGACATGTAATTCCGACACAAATGAGGTCAATTTTAAAAATTTGCGATAAATGAGAGGTCAAAATATAAATATGTAAAAAAAATAAAAAATAATAATAAATATTGAAAGAAAAAAAAAACGTAATCTTTTCTTCTATTATGACTTTTACTTTCCATGACACATAATTTATTCCTCAAGCTTGTTTTTTTCTTTTTTTCTAATAAGCAAGTCCAAAATGTGGATTGCACTTTTTTTTTCTCCAAATTTTATGAATTAATGGAATACAATTGAATTTGTCAAATTGAAATAATGAATGATATTAACAAATAATTGATTAATGTTTTTAACATAAATTCATTCTTAACTCTTTTTTTGTTATTTATTTATTTGTGAATTTGAATCAAATTGATTTGAAAAATGATAATTAAAAATATACATATAATATATAATGTGTCCCAACATATCAAAATTCTTTATTTTTTGATCAACTACATGTCAAGATCTTGTTAGAATATACATATAATGCTTTGATGCGGAAATTCAAAGTAAAAAAACAGCGATCTTTGATCTTCATGATTTTCACAAATGGATGAAGACATACCTTTCTCCATAGCGTTGCACTTGTGATGATCGTTGTAGAAAACCGAAGAACTTGAACCAAAAGATGAAATCCGATTTCTCTCCCTTAACCCACTAAACCTTAATGTATTCAATTGATGGAGGAGAGAATACTAAGTGATTTTCTGTTATTGTTGTTCATTGTGGGTGGAGAGAGGACCGGACTCTATTTATACGTTCGTTGAAAAGGTGCCTTCCATCAAAGCGATATACCCTTTCGTTTTATTGGAGTCGCAACTTCTCATAACCAATAATTATTTTATAGCATTTCAATAATTATTAAACCATATAATAAATCATATCATGTGGGCCACAATAATTCTTACATTCTCCCACTTGGCCCATATGATTTTCCTTTCATGGTTTAATAAAGACTATAATGTGCACAATAACATCATGCTATAAAATTTCATTAAATTGGCAATCACATAATAATCACAATTAAGTAAAGAAAACTAATGTGAGTCATAGCGGTTGTATGTCATTAATCGACATAGTCCCTTCTATATACTACAACTATAGCACTTTACTTAACATGATCCATAAATGAGAAGTACAATAATAGTCCAACCATAATGTTTCTTTAGAAACTATCCTGTTTAACATTAATCTATTTCCATAATGTATACTAAATAGAAAACAGGAAATATCATAAACACGTAAGTGAGCTCAAAGTGTCAAATACATAAACTTAATACAATCATAATACAAACATTAATGACGTCCAATAATGCCCATCTTTTCAACATGCTCATTAAATGTTTTGGGCGGTAGTCCTTTTGTTAAGGGATCTGCTATCATAAGATTGGTGCTAATGTGCTCAATTGACACTCTTTGTTTCTGAACTTCTTCCTTGACAGACAAGTATTTGATCTCCATATGCTTAACACCCTTAGAATACTTGTCGTTCTTAGAGAAGAACACTGCTGCAGAGTTATCACAATAAATTTTCAGCGGCATGGCAATACTGTCGACAATCACAAGCCCTGAAATAAAATTCCGCAGCCATAATCCATGAATAGTGGCCTCAAAGCATGCCACAAATTCAGCTTCCATAGTAGATGCAGCAATAACGGACTACTTCGCACTCTTCCATGAAATTGCCCCTCCAAAAAAAAAAACAAGTAACCAAACGTTGATTTTCTTGTATCAACACATCCGACTAAGTCTGAATCGAATATCCAATCACCTCGAGATGATCGGATCTTTTATAAGTGAGCATATGATTCTTCGTTCCTTGCAAGTATCTAAGAACTTTCTTTGCAGCTTTCCAATGATCCATTCCAGGATTACTTTGATACTTGCTGAAGATTCCGACAAAGAAAAAGCCGATGTCCGGTCCGGTGCAAGTTTGTGCATACATTAAGCTCCCCACAACAGATGCATAAGGAATATTTTTCATTTGTTCTCGTTCCAATTCACTTTTCGGACATTGCATAAGGCTAAATTTATCACCTTTCTGAATTGGAACTATTCCTGCTGAACATTTACTCATATTGAATCTCTCTAAAATTTTCTCAATGTAGGCTTTCTGAGACAATCCTAATAATCCTTGTGATCTATCACGGAATATTTCTATTCCTATCACATATGTTGCCTCTCCCATATCCTTCATTTCAAAATTCTTAGAGAGAAACTTCTTGGTTTCATGTAACAAACCAAGATCATTAGCAGCAAGCAAAATATCATCAACATACGAGAACTAGAAAAATAAACTTGCTCCCACTAATCTTCATATATATACACCGATCAACGGTGTTTTCCTTAAATCCAAATGAAGTTATGGTATCGTTAAACTTAAGATACCATTGTCGGGAAGCTTGTTTAAGTCCATATATTGATTTCTTTAATTTACATACCATGTGTTCCTTTCCTTTAACTGAAAAGCCTTCGGGTTGATCCATATAAACCTCTTCTTCTAAATTCCCATTAAGAAATGCGGTTTTTACATCCATTTGGTGTAACTCCAAGTCATAATGAGCCACCAAAGCCATAATGATTCTAAGTGAGTCCTTCTTAGAGACTGGTGAAAATGTCTCTTTATAGTCAATGCCTTCCTTTTGTGTAAAACCCTTTACAACAAGTCTGGCTTTATGTCATTCAATATTGCCTTTTGAGTCGCGCTTGGTCTTAAAGACCCATTTACACCCGACCTTTTTACATCCTTTAGGCAATTCAACAATATCCCAAACTTGATTTTGATGCATGGATTTTAACTCTTCTTCCATGGCATTAAACCATTCATTAGAATCTTCACATTCCATAGCTTGGGAAAATGAATCTGATCATTTCCAATTCCTAAGTCAATTTCGACTCTTGTAGATAAACCATATAGTCATCGAAATAGCCGACCTCCTTTCTCTTTGAGATCTTCTTAATGCTATTTCTTGTGACTCAGCTATTGGAGGTTCAATATTGACATCTTCATTATGGAGTGTTTGTTCATTAATTTGTTGTTCTTGATTATTATTAGGTTGTACTATAATATCATGAACAACAACTTTAGAAGCTTCGGGTATAGGAACTTCTACCCTTACTTCTTGAATGCAAGCATCACGCATTCTTTCACTCCCACTGATGTCACCATTCTCAATGAACCTAGCATTTCCAGATTCAACAATTCTTGTACTATGATTAGGACAATAAAATTTATACCCTTTGGATTTCTCTGCATAACCAATGAAATAACCACTAGTCGTTCTTGAATCCAATTTCCTTTCATGTGGATTGTAAATTCTTACTTCTGCTTTACAACCCCAAACATACAGTGTCGTAAACTAGGTTTCCTTCCCGTCCACAGTTCAAAGGGAGTCTTTGGAACTGCCTTACTAAGAACCTTGTTTAATAAATACATAGAAGTCTTTAAAGCATACATCCACAAAGATAAGGGTAAAGATGAATGACTCATCATACTCCTAACCATTTCCATTAAAGTACGATTACGCCTTTCTGCTACACCATTTTGTTGTGGTGTACCTGGCATTGTGTATTGAGCACAAATGCCATGTGTTTCGAGGAATTTAGCAAATGGACCTGGACATTGTCCCGATTCATTATACTTTCCATAATATTCACCACCTCTATCTGATCTTATTATTTTCACCTTTCTATCTAATTGCCTCTCAACCTCTTTAATATACACTTCAAGTGCATTCACTGATTGAGACTTATCATGCAATAGATAAATGTAACCATAACGTGAAAAATCATCAATAAAGGTTATGAAATAGCTTTCCTTACCAAAAGATGGAACATCAAAAGGACCACATATGTCAATATGTATAATTTCAAGAAGTTCTTTGCTTCTTGTGGCACCTTTCTTAGTGTGCTTTGTTTGTTTACCTTTAATACAATCAATACACACTCCAAGGTCAGTAAAATCCAAATTTGGAAGAATTTCATTCTTCACTAATCTTTGCATTCTTTCCTTGGATATATGACCCAAACGTTTATGCCACAAGTAAGCAGAATTTTCATCCACCAAACTTCGTTTAGTGCCAACATTATGATGCAAGGTCATTAATGTCTCAACAAAAGTATTATCAAGTCTAAATTTGTAGAGACCATCACATAAAATTCCAGTTCCAATAAGAGTATCACTCTTAAATAAACTGAAAGATTCAGATCCAAACTTATAATAAAATCCCGCTACATCAAGTCTTGGCAAAGAAACTAAATTGCGAGAAAATGTAGGTACATAAAGGGTTCGAAACAAATCCAAATAATGCCCAAGTATCTAAGATCAAACGATAAGTGCCAATGCCTTCAACTGGAGCTTTGTTTCTTTCCCCGTAATCACATAACTTTCATTTGGCTTTATAGTTTGGATCGTAAGAAATCCCTGCATCGTATTTGACACATGAGTGGTGGCACCAGAATCAATCCACCAAGTATTATGAGGAACTTCGAGTAAAGTTTGATTCAAAACATACTAAAGCACAAGGCTTACCTTTCTTTTCGAACCAAGCCTTACATTTCGGACAATCTTTCTTCAAGTGTCCAATTTTGTTGCAAAAATGACACTTAATAAGATTGTGTTCCTTCTTGTGGATTTGAGAAGCCTTTGAAGAATCATTCGGGACGTGTAGTCCTTTCTTCTTGCTCCTTCCACCTTTCCTCTTGAAATTCTTTCGAACTTCTTGATGACTTGAGAGATTAACAGAATGAGCTTTTTGATTCTTTATCCTTGTTTCCTCTTGAACTAGCATACTGGCCAATTCATTTACATTCCACTTATCCTTTATAGTGTTGTAATTCATTTGAAATGGCCCATATTGCTCATGAGGCAAGGAATTAAGTATAAACTGTACTAAAAAGTACTCATCCACATTCATTCCCAAAGTCCTTAACTTTGCTGCTAAATTCGTCATCTCAAGTATATGCTCATGCATGGTACGCGAACCATCATATTTCATGGTGGTCAGTATGCTCATCAATGTACCAGAAAGTGACTTATCAGCAGTTTGAGAACGCTCTTCCACAAATTTCATAAATTCCTTAGCATTGTTAGTCTTGGGAAGAGAAGTCTTTAAGTTATTTGCAACTGTCATTCGCATGAACATTAAGCTTAATCTGTTCGATCTTTCCCAAGCTTTATGGAAAGACTTTTCATAATCGCTACTTTCATCGGTAATAGCAGCTGGTTTCTCGGCTTGAAGTGCTAAATCAAGATCCAGGACACCTAAGTGAAATTGGACTTGTTCACTCCAATCGGGAAAATTTATCCCATTGAATAAGGGAACAGACGAAGCATGCGAATGGAGTGAAACAGTACGAATACTGCAAATGTGCAAGAAAATACTCATACATTAATGCTTTGAGAATATCACCTAATCGATTCAAACCAAACTACACATGTACATCATAGTTCTCCTTTGGGCGATCCTATGATATACAAATATATATAAACCATAATGATGCTAATAACTTTTATTTGGTAATTGTAAATATTTCTTATTAAAATTTATTTGCTATCTTTGGATATACAAACAAATTTAACAAGTCATATTAATTACCAACGATCATGTTCATGAATTATAAGAAAATAATTAACCTTTGGGTTAATCCCTAAGTTCTTATAATAAATGAACTTCAATATACCCATAACTCCAATAATGATATGCAACATATCAATTTCATATATATAGCATCAATTAATCATGGGTAATTGAATAAAACAATTTACAATATTAAAAAATTCAAAAGACTTCAAGGTTTGGCCACTTTGGTGACTAACAAACCATTCATAATATGAATTTTTTAATATTGTAAAATATAAATATTTACCAAATTGCACACAAGGACAAAAACGTAATCAAAGCATAAGGGTAAAATCGTAAAATCATAATTCCATAAGGGCATAATCATAAATTTATAATCCAGGGGCAAAATGGTAAATAATCAGTAATGGCATAATCGTAATTATAAATTAAACAGGGGCATAATTGTAAATAACCATCAAAAGAAGGGCAAAACGGTAATTAGGAGCCGCGGGAGGGGCAAAAGCGTAAAAAAATGCCACGTGGGACGTCAGGCACGTGCCGAGCACGTGCCTTCGTCCTCAGCAGGCGCGTGCCCCGCACGCGCGTGTTCGGCGCGCAGGCGCGTGCTTGGCACGTGCCTGGCAACTGCCGCGGGCGTGTGCCTCGCACGCGCGCGTGCGTTGCACGCGCCTACCAACCGCCGCGTAGTTCCGCGCGCGTGGGATCCACGCGCCAGCGGTTAACTCGCGCGTGTATCCCACGCGCGCGGCGATTTCGCGCGCTTGACGGCGCGGGCGCGTGGGATCCACGCGCCTGCAACCGCAGCGTGCGCGTGGACCCACGCGCCTTCTTCCCGCGCGACAGAGGCGATTTTCTTCGCCATTTTTTCGTCCTTTCATCCCCTGTTTCGCCCTAATTCTTCCATTTTCGACATTTTTTTTTCTCCATGAAAACTTCCATCATTCGGATTTTCTTCGAGAGAACCATCCGAAAACATTTTGACAACAACAAATAGTACGAACAGGATCGTTCAACGAATCATCAAACATAAATCATAATATTTCTATAAATGGAAAAATCATGAGATCATAAACCATGCTCTGATACCAACTGTTAGAATATACATATAATGCTTTGATGCGGAAATTCAAAGTAAAACAGCGATCTTTGATTTTCATGATTTTCACAAATGGATGAAGACATACCTTTCTCCATAGCGTTGCACTTGTGATGATCGTTGTAGAAAACCGAAGAACTTGAACCAAAAGATGAAATCCGATTTCTCTCCCTTAACCCACTAAACCTTAATGTATTCAATTGATGGAGGAGAGAATACTAAGTGCTTTTCTGTTATTGTTGTTCATTGTGGGTGGAGAGAGGACCGGACTCTATTTATACGTTCGTTGAAAATGTGCCTTCCATCAAAGCGATATACCCTTTCGTTTTATTGGAGTCGCAACTTCTCATAACCAATAATTATTTTATAGCATTTCAATAATTATTAAACCATATAATAAATCATATCATGTGGGCCACAATAATTCTTACAAGTACGTCATGTCTTGTCTTGTCGTGTCGCGTGTCACACGTCGGTGTTGATACTACTTAAGTGGTGAGTAAGGGCAAGGGCCACCCTCACCAATGAGGCCAAGCGATCCTCACCCTCATGCAACCAACATTCGACGAGGCCACCATAGCCTGGGCAAGAGTCAATCTCGCTAGCAAGGGGGCCCTTTCAAGTGCTCACCTTCGCCCTGACCCTCGCTGGCCATCAACTGTGACCAGTGGCTAGCAACCGATCATTGGCAAAGGGAAAACGGAGAGGAAAAAATATTTAAAAAAAATCAGAAAAAGTACGTAAAAATTAAAAAATTATTCACATCAACGGTTTCCGGGAAAAATGGATGAGATGAATTTCTTTGGTAAATTGTCAAAAGGTTTATAACTCAACTGATCAAATTGAAAAATTTAAACTAAATTGATACAAATTGATAGGGTTGGGACTTTCTTCCTCCCCATCCCTACCTTAAGTTGATAAGTATTGCGCGACCTCTACATTTGCAAGTAGAGGTCGCGCAACTCTCTACTACCGTCGCAAGGACCAGCACGACCTTTTGCGATGGCGGTAGAGGGCCGGTGACTCTTTGCTGCAACGAATGATCGCCAACCCTTCGCTAAATGTGGTGGAGATCGATGACTCTGTACGTTTCACCTTTTCTTTTTCCTTATCTTTTTAATTATATTTTGTTAGTATTTTGTTTTGTTCTATAATTATTTTGTTACACGCGGCTACCATGTCAGGGTTTTGCCGGGAAAATGGTCAAACAGTAATCAAAGTGCATTGATTGCTAAAAAAAACAAAATGAAAATAATATTTTTAGTATATTTGATGGTCTGAATCAAAGTTCAGCGATCCAATTCCAAATACGGCCCAAGTGTTACCGCAAAGGAGATTTTACGCCCGTATTGCTACATCGAATATAAACGGTATTTCTAACTCAAATCTAGTTAGTCCAATTATTTAAAGAAAGAGAAAAATAAAATAAAAGCAAGTTTGTGTTTTCAGACAGTGGAACTGCCGTGAATGTTTCTTCTGTCAAAGATAATACAAGAAAAGTCCACCACTTGATGGCGACTTTGAAAGAGTAATTATCGGTCCATTTATTTGAAGGAAAATTATTTTTAAGAAATTATTTTTCTAATTTCCGATGTTAAAATGACGAAGCTGAATCGATTTACCGAATACATCGTTTGTGGACTGAAAGCAATGAACTTAGCTCGGGAAGAAACGGTTTTCTCTTTTGCTAAGAGTGAATCATTTTCTATAAAAAAAATCACCAAATTAAATGAAAATTAACCATCTTTTAAAATGATTTTCATAAAAATATATATATTGTTATTTTGAAATTCTCGATGAAATAAACACACCACTCGTCTTACTCATATTTATTGTCGTGTCACAACACGACATTAGATTTGCTTGCTCTTGCCTAATCAGAGGTGGGTGTTAAAGTGACAAATAGACCAACGACCTTCGAGCTAATTGCTGGCTTTGCCCAACAGTAATGTGAATGATTGCCGATCGCAAGTCAAAAGAGCCCTATCACCTTTGGAATCATTCGCGGCTCCTCTTGTCGCATTGAAAACTCCCTCCCAGTCGATTCCAACACTTGGAATATGGGAAAAGCATCTTTTACCCGTCATTTCATCAACACTAAAGGAGCCACTAAGTAGTGAAAGCTAATCCCCTTCGCATTGGCCGTGAGACTTTTTGATTTCCACTTACCTGGAAAATGCATCATGATTTGGTTCCAAATATGCTTAGATAGATAGAAGGGAATTCATTGACCTTAGTCTTTCATGCTAATCATTAGGGTTTTACATTCACATTCGGTATGCTTAGTGTTAATGGCGCACGGTGAGCTTCACTAGATCCTGTCGAGCGGCCACGCTTATTTGACTCGCCCGACTTGGGGATCAAATTGACTGAGATGAAGTTTTGGTCAAAAGAGCGACCAATGAGATTGGTTTAACCCATGTGCTAACAGAATTTAGATGGAATGATCAAGATGATTATCTCTGTGACAACAGCTAATCGGTTGGGAATACAAAAATTTCACTTTCACAAGTGGTAGGTTGGCTTCTATAAGGATGGCCATCTAGAGGTATTGATCCCAACAGGAAAAGAAAAAAGTGATCAAAAAAGATTCCTACAGCTTACACTATGTAATTAGAAATGAATGATGGGTCATGTGGTCAAGGTCAATAATAAATGTTAAATCTTCCTTCTTTTTGCAGATTATATTAGAGACAAATTGCTTGCCTTATAATATAAGAGAGTGTCATGCATGCAAAGGCAAGATGCTGTTCAAATTCCACATGCACAAAGTGCCAAAATAACCCTGAGTTCCCGGGTCTTAAGGTCCGGACACCGACTGGAACTTATTTTAATGTTGCTTTGTCTTAACATAAGGCTTGGACAGCCAGTGCATGCATAATCGCAATTTTCTACGACTAATTTACTCATTAACTACTCAATTGCTTGTCTTATTAATTGCTTCTTGGACAGCCAGCATATGCTGTGCAATGCAATATTCGCAATATCCCGTGAAAATTAGGTTAGATATTATTCCCGTTAACTTGTCAAAATAATTTCAAAGATACATGATACAATCTTGGATTGCAATAGAATTTCTTTTAGACTTTCTTGCATGGAGAATTTCTCATTAGTTGCGTACTCTTATAAGATGAGTATTCAAACTTTCAGCTTGATTACTTTCAATGGTTCCACACAAATACTTTTACACTAAGTGCATTGAGTAAGGTAACAGTAACGAGATGATTGATGTAGATCCTTCAAATTAGTCGAAGCAGAACAATCATGATTTGGGACATGAACAAGTAAAGCTACTCACGAGCTACTCCAGTTCATATGAGTTAAGTTTGATAATGTTCAACTAGAGTAACTTGCAAGTCTAATCGAGCAATTATACTTTTATATGCATTGATAATGATAATTTATAAGTATAAATCAATTGACAAAAATTATTAATTTTTTAACCGTAATTTGTTCCCTAAGTCAAGCTTTAGTGTGAGCTCAAATTCAAGTTTTGAATAGATTATTTATCTACTAAATTGAGTTGAGTGAGCTTGAGGTTAATGAAACCCTAATCGAGTCGAGTTTGAGCTTGATATATCAAGCTCCTCAGATTTCGAGTCAAGTATGGAGCCTTGGATATTTGACCTAAATCAACCTCAATATTAAATTGTGTCGACTCGATTGCACTCCTATATGTGATCCCCACAAGAAATCTTCCTACACGAACTAAGCCCCTCAGTGGGACGTTCATTCCAAAGTCCATCCGACAAATTCACATGCGTTAGGGCCATACTCGTTAGGGCTTTCGTCATTCAATCAGCCTCTGACAAACGGCGTCAAGACATAACTCACCGAGGCACAAACTTTCAATAGTTTCAAGTGTCACATTTTCTAGTTAAAATCCTTAATCTCTACACATAATAAACTAAGTACGTTTTAAGAAAACTAAGAAATTGAAAACTAAAATCAGAATATCGAGTATGTCAGCCTAATGATAAATGGGGTATCATCTTCTATGTGGTCACGAGCGAACCTCTATTCTTATAACTTTTGTTACTTGAGCCTCGTGGGGCTCATACATCCATAAGTGGATTGAGTCGAAATCTCTCAAATTGAATAATTTGGGGGAACTCGGCCTCAAAAGGTGTCTTGTGAGGTGAGGGGACCCACAACAATTATCAAGCAGGCAAGAGGATTTCTCCCAAGCAATATGGGACTATCTTGCATATCAACAGACATGGATCAACATTATTTTTCTTCCCGAGGAAAAGGATGCCTCAAAATGTATATATTGATTTCAGCTAGAATCTTTGGTTTGGAGAGAAAGTCAACAAGCACATTATAATATCCTTATGGTAATAGCTAAAGGATTAGTTGCCCCTTTTGACCAAAGAAAAATGACACAAATAGTCCTTAAATTTTAATTCAATATGAAATGTGGTCTTTGAAATTTTAATACGTGTTCAATACAGTCAATATAATATATAAAATGTCAAATGTTGTCTTTGAACTTGAATTGATAGAAGGATAATGTTGAACATTTATATACCAAAAATTTAGATATCATATTCAACAAATTAAAAATGGTTAAAACCACCAAAAAAAAAAATCTCAAAGTAGTATACTCACGACAAATTTACTCCAAATTAATTTTTTTACTATTAAAAACCCTAAACTAATACACTTTTGATAAATTTACCCAAACTGGTATATTTGTGACAAATTTACCCAGTATTAATTTCCATTAAATTTTACTATCAAATTTCTTAGTTGGATGACATGTAATAATTGACTAGTGTATCAATTCAAGATTTTATTCCTCGTTTATGACAGCTATACCGATTTTTGTATTTTTTGTGTATTAATCCAATTTGATATATTTATCACAAATAAAATAGTTTCAGAGTATTAGTGGTCAAAAAATTAATTTGAGGTAAATTTATTATGAGTGTACTAATTTAGGATTTTTTTTGTTGTCATTTATGGTAAATTTGTCACGAGTGTATCGGTTTAAGATGATTCATTATATTAATCCAATAAAAAATTCAGAGACTATTTTGTACAACCTATCAAAATTTAAAAATCATTTGTATTATTATTCCTTTAACCACTCAAGTCAAGAAAGGAAGAGAAAAAAGATTCAATAATATGAAATTCCCCTTTTTCAATAAAGAGAAAAAGGCAGCGTCCGCCTCTCCTTTTTTCCCCCCCGGCGTCGGCGACTCCGCAGGTCTATACAAGACGCCGTGGGGCGGAGGGTCAAATCGGTAAAAGCGGCTCGTTTCCGCGTGGTCGCCATTAATGATGGCGACTGCTCTCCTCTCCCTCTTATCTTTTCCCGCGTGGCCCCCCCTCGACTTTCGCTTAATTCCGTTCCGGGGACACCTCTTTCGACAAATCCACGTTCCGGTCCCCGAAGACATCCCCGATTTGTTCACATTAGCCCCCTCCTCCGCCCCCCTCGCGACGCCGGGAGGAAACAAACGCCCGAGATGAGCGGTCATGATTTCATCGGCCAAGGCGACTCGGTCTCTACCCCCTGCTTTCTTTGAATGGTCTAAACCGGCGGGGGGCCCACAATCTCGGCGGCCACAGTGGCTTTTTCCCTAAAATTTCCAAACTCGTGGCGATTTATATTTATTTATACATTAATTTTACATATTTTTGGCATGTAAAATGAGGGGTTGGTTTTTTTTTTTTTTTTTAAAACCTACGATTTGCGTAGACCTATGTTGACTAAACAACCACATGGCTATAGTTTATTCATGTATATGGCAAAACCACAAAAAACGGAGCATAAACCTTGGGCGAGACTTTTGAATATGAGCTGTTGTTATGATCGAGAGAAAAAAAAAAAAATTCCCATTAACAATTTGTTTAGGACATATACTCTTTATACATGGACGGTGCTGATGGGTAGGTTGCTCAAGTTAATTCACGGTGCTGACAACTAATATATTTTTCTAAAGGATTGTATATTATTTTATGGTTACTTTTTAGATTACATTTTTTCATATATTTCTTGATACACATAAGTAAATTCTTTTTTACCTTTTCTTTTGGTCTACCTTTCTTTGAACACATTGGAGTAGTACAAACCTCTCATTTTCAGTTCGGCCTAATATTTCTCCCTATAAGATTCCTTTTTGCTGCCCAAAGTAATATGTCAATGTCCTACCAATTAATTGTCCAAAGTCGCTTTATCATCCTACGCTAATGATTGAGACCACACATGGACTTAGCAATGAGTTTTGACTCGAGTCGATCCACAGTTTGTGTTAGGGCTTGCCGGAAAAACTAAAATTATTTATTTTTGCATTCGACTATCTATTCGAAATTCACGAACTAAAAAGTAAGTCAAATTTTAATAAAAAGATTCGAAAGAACAATAAATATCTGTACATGAAAATATTTGTGTATTCTAAAAAAAAAAAAATCATGCGAGACATGTGGATCATAACATTTATATGATGAAGGAAAGAAAACCCTGTTTGAGAATCATAATTAATCATTAGTTTGACCAAATAATTGGGTCAAATTTTATCAGGTCGAGAAAAAAAGATGGCTTTGCTCTCCCGCTGTCCATCATCTCCCCTCCTCGTCCTGGCCGCCCTCCAATGAAGTGTGGAGGAGCTAAAAGAGACTTCCGAGTTCCTTTTTGTGGGTCAATCTAGAAAAAATGATTACTTCTGGACAGGGGGCCAACGGCGAAATAAGAGAAAGTAGAAGGACTGGGATGCAAAAAGAAGCCACTGAAATTTCTTTAATCCGCTCCCTCCTTTGCCCTTTCTAAAATTTCGGCTCTCTACCATGTGCCCTCACTCTTTCTCTCTCTAAGCTCTGCACCTTCCTTCCCCCTTCCTTCCCCTTTCTCTCTCCTCCTCTCTCTCTCTCTCTCTCTCTCTAGCGGTGGACGGTGAGGAGACGACCCTGCAACGCTCGCGCAGCTGGTAAAGTCGCTCTCTCGATCTCTCAGTTTCCGAGCTTTTCGTCGCTTGTGTGAATGTGGCGGTGGTGGTGTGCTCGGTTCGGCTGGCTTGAGCTTTTTCTCGCCTTTAGATTTCGAGAGTGGTCGGTGGAATTCCGCGGCGTAGTAGAGCCTGGATTTCTAGGTGTTCGCTGGGTCGTGTTCTTGATCTCGTCGCGCTGAGATGAGTGAGAGCAGCAGCTCGTTGCCCTGCGGAAAGTAGATGTGGAAAGTAGCTGTTGAGGTCTTTTTGTTTTTTTTGTTTTTTTGTCTTTTTTTGCTCCTTTTGCGTGTGCTTTTTGATTGCCGTGAAAGTTCGAGGGGAGATTCTTGACGTTGGGAATTTTTCCGATTTCTTGTCGCGGCTTCGTTCCTGCTGTTAACGCGAATTTCGTGAAAGAGAGGGGGAGAGAATTTGGGCTGCTTGAGGTTCTTTTTTTCGTTGAAGAAATCTGTTTGTTGTTCTATGATTATTGGTTTGACTTTTTTGCCGCTTGTGTTTCTGAAAGTGAGCTTTTTTTTTTTTTTGCATGCTCTGTTTGTAAATTTTGGTGAAGGGAGGAATTTTATTTTAGCCTTTTTTTTTGTGTGTTTGGGGGAGTGTTCTTCTGTTGATCTTCTTGGGCTTTTGATCTCTGAAATTCTCAAGTTGATATTTGTCAGCTGAATTAGTTCCCTTTTTATCCATGTTACTTCACATGCAGTGAACTTTACGGTTCCTTGGCTATTCATTCCTTTCTATAGAACTCGAAGATTTCTGAATTCTTTTTTTTTTTTTTTTTGTGGTTATCATTGATTCTTTTGCTTAATATAGTATCTCGCTTCATTAAGTTTTTAGTATACTCATCATTCGACGTTGCAGAATTGAAGGACTTGATGGTCAGTTCGCCCGATAAAGACTTTTGTTAGGCTTGATTTTCGGGAAAGATGGTTGCTGAATCTTGGTTTCGTAGTCTTTGGAGAGCGCCGCGGAAGAATGCGGCCGGATCCCAAAAGGCAGTGATCGGTGTATTAGCGTTTGAGTCTGCAAGCTTGATGTCGAAGGCGGTACATCTCTGGCAGTCTCTGAGCGACAAGAACATTAAACGGCTGAGAGAGGAGATTGCGGATTCGGTTGGAATAAAGAAGCTCATTTCGGATGATGATGAGGTCATTGTGCGACTGATATGTTCCGAGATGATTGAGAATATGAGAAACATTGCGAAAGCTGTGGGCAGGCTGGGGAAGAAATGCACTGACCCTGGTTTGAAGAGTTTTGAGGCTTTCTTTGAAAATTTGATGGAGATAGGTGTCGACCCATGTGGTTGGAAACTCACATGGAAGAAGATGGAGAGGAAAATCAAGAAGATGGAAAGATTTGTTGCGGTTAATGCAAACTTGTATCAAGAGATGGAAGTTCTTGCTGACCTTGAGCAGACTCTTAAAAGAATGAAGAGTAATGATGGCGATCCAGCCAATTTGCTGGAATACCAGAAAAAGGCCGTGTGGAAGCGGCACGAGGTTAAGACATTGCAGGAGATATCGCTCTGGAACAAAAATTATGACTATGTAGTTCGGCTATTGGCGAGGTCATTATTTACAGTGTTTGCGCGGATAGAACATGTCTTCGGGATTCAACAGCTTGCTGATGTCGGTGATATCAAGGACCCAAAGGCCTTGACTTCAAATCACGTGTCTCGCAGCCAGCCACTGTCTGCATTACTACAATCTTCTGTTCATCCCTCTGAGAACAACCATGCGAGATTCTTCTCAGGTGCCCTTGGAAGGTCAACTGAAAAACCAGCTCCCATTCTAAAGGCAAGTAAAGCCAAGAATTTTTATTCAGGTCCTCTTGGCAGCTCCGACATGAAAGGGAGCACCGCTTCGGAAATAGATAACCCCAAGAACATTAGCTTCTATTCTGGTCCTCTTGGAGGCTCCAGTGCGAAAGCTAGCCCTGCTTCTGGACATAATGCTAACAGTGTCAGCTTCCATCCTGGTCCTCCTGATAAGTCGACAAAATCTGGCCCATTAATTAGTGCAAATAAGATTCGGCGAGGGATATGGCGGGGTCTTGGTCATTCTTCTGTATTCCAAGGAAGGAAGTCAAATTCCAAGCAGAACCAGTTGGCTTCAATGGGACCTCTGAAAGGTTGCATGATGGACAGGAACAATTCACCTGTAACTGATTGTTACTTAGATAAAGATGGAGTACCTACCGGAATCCATGCCAGCAGCATAGACAGTAAGCTTGAAGATGTTAATGGATACAAGGTTGACGGTAATTTATCAAGATTCAGTTCTAAGTCCAGATTGCTGAATGCCCCACCAGAGAGTCTCGGTGCTGCCGGTTTAGCGCTGCACTATGCAAATGTCATTATTGTAATCCAGAAGCTAGCTGAAGCTCCTCATTTGATTGGTCTTGATGCCAGGGATGATCTGTACAATATGTTACCTGCAAGCGTTAGGACCACTTTAAAATCGAGCCTAAAGCCATGTGCCAAGAGCTTGTCTTCATCGGTTTACGACCCAGCTCTTGCAGGCGAGTGGAGTGATGCGATATCACGGATACTGGAATGGTTGGCCCCTCTCGCTCATAACATGATAAGGTGGCAGTCCGAGCGGAGCTTCGAACAACAGAACCTAGTCTCGAGGACGAACATGCTCCTTGTACAGACCCTTTATTTCGCAAATCAGGAGAAGACGGAGGCCAGCATCACAGAGCTCCTCGTGGGTCTGAACTACATATGGAGGTTCGGTAGAGAACTCAATGCGAAAGCCTTGGTGGAGTGTGCAAGTAGTCGAATATTCGACGGGTACTTGGATTTGAAAGAGTGAGCGTTACTTTACTCTCCGCCAAACCGGCAAGTCACTCCAAATCAAATCACCCTTTTCCCTCGGTGGAACAAAGGTTCTATCCCCTGCTGAATCGATCAAGTTTCTGTCGTGCCACGTAGGATTCCAATTTAAATGTACTGTAGAGGTAAAAGTTTGACCTTTACCTGCAATACAATGCGGATGGTATAATACCCAGATGCTTATAGGTGAAGCTTTAGTAGGGAGTTTCGCAACCCTGCCTTTTTGGCTCGACGGCAGATGTGATATCTCACCAGCCAGAAAATTTTGGCTCTGCGGTCTGCTTTCCTCGTAAGAAGTAATCTTTACAGTTGGGTTTCAGTAGAAGTCTGTGATTTCCCAGGTGTATATTTGTTGGCAAACGTATGGTGGTGACAATTTGTATATGTACCATTTGCCTCTCCTGATCCCAGGTTTTGGCCAAATCAGGCTTGTTGCTAGCTATCAACTATATGATATCTATCCTTTGATGCGGACATTTTGACCTTGATCTTAAACACGTATTCCAAATCTTTTCCTTTGGGCAAAAAACGTATACAAAATAAGACCCTATTTTCTCCCGACATTTTGACATGTTCTGACTTTTATTCCATAACCCCATACAAATTTGATCATTGTCCTTGCATAGATTGTCTTTTTGTATTCTGTATTTGAATGTCTGCTACACTTTCACTGTACGGAAAATTCTTGTAACATCGATCCGTCCAAGGGGAAAAAAGGATTCTGAATGTGTAAGCCGAGCACGAAATTGAAATCGGTTGAGACCGTCAGCTTCTGACTTGCGTTATTATTTTAGCTCGTGGAGATGTGATCACCCCTTTCCTATGACTCAAAGTCATGGATGTAGAGCTAGTGAGGACCCATGTATAACGAGGCCCCTTTGCTGCATTTTAGGGGTGTCAAAAATGCTCGACCCAATCACCGGCCGCGGTGGCTCCACTGGTAAGTCTTCCCCATCGTGGGAGACCTATTGACCCCTTCTCGGAGGGCGAGGGTTCAACTCACCACGGAGACGCTTGGCATCTTACCCGTTCCACGGGGGTGGTGGGTCCTCCCGTGAGGCGCCAAGGTTTACCTCAGCCGCCCGCGGCGTACGAGGTTTCCCTGGGTCATCAAAAAAAAAAATTGCTCGACCCAAATCAAATCGAGAATTTCGGGCCTCATTCGATTCAGGTAATGAGTAGAAAAATTTAGGTATTTTGACGGTTCGGCTTGGGTTATACAACCAACCCGACTTGAAACAACAATTTTTGAATCCCTTTCCTTCAATTATCCTCCCCTTCTTTGTGCGTAACGTGTCAACACAAGATTAAACAGTGTCAACACAAGATTAAACAGAAATCGAATTCGAGCACTTATAGTCCTCCATTTTTTTTTTCCGGTCAAATTAAATATTTCATTCCTTATCAAGATCTCAAAATGAACAACGAGAGATTCAAAATAGGGTTAATATCTTGAAAAACTCCAAACTGATACACCTATGCCAAATTTACTTCAAAATATTTTTTTTTACCACCAAAAACTCTAAACTTGTATACCTTTAACAAATTTACCCTAAACTGGTACACTTGTGACAAATTTACCCTATGTTAGTTTTCGTTAAATTTTACCGTCAAATTATAAAGTTAAATAGTATACCAATTTGGGATTTTACGCTCCGTTTGTCACATTTTACAAATTTTGTGATTTTTTTGTGGTATCAATCCAATTTAGTGGATGATATATTTGTCATAAATTTATTAGTTTGGGGTTTTTTATGATCAGTCCGAGTAAAATTGTCATAGGTGTCCTAGTTTGGGGTTTTTCATGATAAAAAAAATAGTTTAGAATAAATTTGTCACAAGTGCATCAGTTTGGGATTTTTCAGGGTATTAACCCTTCAAAATAAGACAAATCCCAAATAGCAAAGTAGAATAAGAAAGTAAGCACATTATCATTCCATAAGAATAGATCTATCTAAGTATCAAAACAGAACGAACGACAATCGATCATCAAATCTCGCATCATCATAAGTAATGAGCAATCACTGTAATCAAGTTCAGCATTCTCAACACCATCAGTATACAGAGACACAAAAAATAAAAAAAAAATAGATTCCCAAATCTAAATATGGATCGAAAGAGATTGATCAACTATGAAAATGCCTCTAAATAACTCACAAATTTAAATCTAGATTGGGAAAGAATAGCTCCCAAATCTAGATCTAGATTGAGAGATTAAAGCTTCTAAACTCAAAGAAGTCGTATAATCGCTTCTAAAAGTCACAGTGTTCCTCCTTGATTCTATCGGACTTGGTTAGGAAGATTTAAAGCAACTAGTTTATTCCTAATGATGGAAATAGAAAATATGTCCAATAAATAGAAAGGTGACTAAGAAGATGTAGCCTTCCTCGACTGAGAGTGTTTCTCAATAGAGGGAGAGTTTGTAGTGGAATAGAAAAAAGAAACAACAGAAAGGTGACTAAGAAAGTTGACTAAGAAGAGGAAGCAAGTGCCTGACCTCCATCAAATCCCATCTATAGGTTAGTTCTCCCAATCATATTCATCCAACTCTATATGACCTTCATAGTTGATGGCACCTCCTCCAATTCCATGTTAACAGCTTGCCATTGACTTCCAGATTTCTAAAATTGCATCCATGGTTGTCCATTCTCTCCTCCATGGTCGTCTAGATCTCGATGAGATCAACAATGTTGATGAGATCAAACAATCATAGAGCCTCATCGTCTCTAAATCTCAAGGAGACACATCGTCACTAAGGATTGTCATGATATGGCTTTGTTTTAGGTGGTCTTGGGCTTCGCTTACTCCAAAAGTCAGCTCAAAGAATGAGATTTGTTCTTACACTTTTAAAATGATCACTAGTCCTTTTCACAATTGATGTAGAATAAATCCCAATAACCTCCTCCTCACACATCATACTTATTTTGGAGCCCTGGCAGCTCTCTTCAAGTGACTGTTGGGTTTGGGCTTATTGGTAAGCTAAGTTCTAATACTAATGTTGGGTGATTTTAAATTGCTTCAAAAGTTAGCTTAAAAGATAAGACTTTTTCTCATATTTATAAATTGACCACCTACTCCTTTTCACAATCAATGTGGGATAACTCCCAACCTGCTAACTTACTATAATAGAAGGACTCTTGAAGTTTGTTGACTTGCTATAATAGAGGTATGTGAAAGCGGGAGAAGAAAAAGTAGGCCCAAAAATATTCTTGAAAAAGGAAAAAGTCAAGAACTCAAATTGAACCATTTTTTTCTTTTTAGGTATTATGTGGTACAGGTCCAATTTTTGTTTCGAAGGACATTTTAATTCTTGTGTTTTGTTTGAGTTGGGTATTGTGGAGACTTGATTTGAACCGAACTGATGACACCCTTAACTACATTAGCATAATGTAGAGAGTGATGTGGTCTTCCGACATTGGACGCTACGAAGGAGAAAGGGGTATACCCATTGGAGAGAATGGAAAATGTTGCATTGAGAGTTGTTTCTTGAAGAGATGTTATAAAAAAATTTAGTAACTACCATCATAGAAATAAAAATAGAAGCAATATTTTTAAAAGAGATATAAAAAAGCATGTCTTATGTATGACCTTTTTCTCCTTCTCTCTTAGTTTTGAGAAATATTTAGTGGCTTCATTGCACCATGTCAATAGCCGATGTGACAAGTATTTTGTATTCGAGTCCAATTAAAAATAGTCACATGTTAAGTCACATGTTATTTTTTTATTTTTATTTTTTTGATGACCGAGGATCCGCTTTCCTCCAGAGGGCTTACGCCTTGAGTAGTCACGACCATACCTCGATGTCACATGTTATTGATATTGAATTAAATAAAAAATTAAAAATTTCACCAATTTCTTCCTCATTCTCTATGGCGATGGAGCTCATCATTGGCCATCGAGATCTATCTGCACAACTTTAAGCATGTGAAGATCTCCCTAACCTTCTTCGCCCCTCGATCAAATTGTGAGATTTTATGAGATCATCGTTTATTTTATCATTTAGCATGAAAATCAATGTAACCTTCTTCACCCATTTGCTAATTGTTTTAAAAGTTGAATATTTTAGATAGATATATGGTTTAATTTTTAAATAATTTATCATTTTTCTTACACTTATTCTAGCCCTTTTGCCTTATATTAAGCGTAAGGAAAATTTGTTGGAATTAGTGAAACTCTTTTGATCAAAAGTGTATCTTGCGAGAATCAACCGTTTATGATTCTTTGATAGAAATAAATTAGAAAAAGGGCTGTGTTGCTGCCATTTTGAAACGATTAAAAATCACCGAAGTAATGTCTAAACCCAATGATTCAAGGCAAAGATAAAATATTTTGGAACAAGGAAATATATTTTTTTTAATTGTCTCGACAACTAGATCAAGAATAAGGAGTCCAAATATATTTCTAAATGAGACAAAGAGAAAGGGGTTAGAGACCACTCAAAAAATCAAATACATAAGGGTTTTCTTTTGAGCTATTTCATATTTCCGAGTTGTACTATTAAGAATTGCCTTTCGATTGTTTTAGATTGATTGGAATCAAGACAAATTAAATAGAATTGGGATGCTATGTACATTACATATATCAATACATATATCATAGATGCGTCTCTTTTCGGAAGACGATTGAGTCTCCCCGCCTTTTGTTCCGTTCTCAAGTCCCTGAACTTACGAAGTCTCGTTTCTGTAGTGGACCAATTCGTTAACATACCACCGAGCCACTTTTTATTAACATAATGACATCGAGCCCTTATTGCAGCCCGTGCTACTAAATCAGCTGCTTTATTCTTGGTACCAACACTTAAAAATTGTTTATCTCTCCATTAGAGAGGATTTTTTTGGCCCAAGCACTTATTTGTTGAGGAGAAACTGATCCAATTCGGAGTTGTTGATGTTTATACCGATCAATCATAGAAAAAATAGGCTTTCTACATATGCATCATCCAAAAAACGATTTTTATCAGCTGTAGCAAAGAAAAGAAAGGAACTTCATAGAAGTCAAAATATGAAGAAATAGATATGCCTAGATACTTTATTCTCAAATTCCACTTTTTATAGGACCAAAAATTATTTCACAAAACAATCCATTCTTTTCCGGTTTATTGGTTTTGTAATGAAAAGTATAGGGTTTTGTCACCTCTCCAACTATCTCTCCATTAGGGAGGATTTTTTTGGCCCAAGCACTTATTTGTTGAGGAGAAACTGATCCAATTTTTAGATACTTTTTCAGACCTATTGCCGATTCTAAGGCATGGAAAAGTTTGAATTTAGAATTTCCTACTTTAATACAATGCGAGATTTTGTAAAATCATCATTGGTTGTTCAACAACTTAAGTCGTTGGCGGAAGATTTGATTTAATATTTAAATATTCTATCACCAACGACTCGTTCTTTTCCACCTCCAAATTTGGATCACGCAAACGTGGAAGGCCAACACCAATTGCTCGCGGCCATGGACGAGCGGCGCCAGCGACACGCATGGACAAGTGACGATAATGACGCGGGAATGCATTCGGCGATGGACAACTACTCAACTAGATCTAGATAGCCAATTGAAAGGTTGGATGCGAATTTTTTTTTTTTTTTTTTCTAATGTTCCGCATTAATGACTTGTGTTTATTTGAAAGTAAATTTGGGTGAGCAGTGCTTGCCACATCAGCTGCCAGCGAGGTGCTATAGAACCACTATATATTTTCTCGCCTTGGCTTTATTTCTTCGTTGATTTATAACATATTAATGTTGTGTATCACGTAGGAAGAGAAATAAACCTTCTTTTTTTTTTTCAAAAAAACAGAAATTGAGTGATTATTTAGTAGGGTGCATGTGCAATAGGTAATAATTATATTTAATATGTACGCTCGAAGCACGATGAACCGTGAAAAACTAAAAAACAATATTTGAATTGTGGAAGAAGGAGCAAACAAAACTGAAATTTGATTTAAGATAGCATACATAGATATTGAAGTTCATCTAAAATGTTAAACAAACACATATTTCATTGATCAAAATGACAATAAGAATGCAGATTATGTTTGTTTATTTCGCGAAAAACTTAATATTTATGGAAAATATTTTTCAAAAAATTATTATTTTTTTAAAAATGACAAAAACTTCAGATGGTTGCTTGAAAAATCAAAATGAACTATAAAAAAATTTCATCCTTTAGAATGGAAAATTTGTCTGCGCATGATACGTCATCAAATTTTATATTATTAAGCTTTCATAACATAAATACTCTTATAGATTGTAAGCAATTTGATTTTTTTATCTTATGGAACCTAAGCTCTAATGCCTTAGGTCACGGGCCTAGCCTTAGGGTACTCGGCCTGAGAGTCTAGGATTTTGGACCTAGCCATGGCGAACACGAACTTAATTGTCGGTGTCCCAGGGACTTGGGCACACCGTTGGGTGTCGAGGACTTAAGCGTAGCGACAAGGTCTAGGGCTCGACCTCGAGGGACTCGAGCCCAATAGCTAGGGTTCCATATCCTAGTGCTAAGGACCACCACTTGGGCATCAGGGACTAGGGGTGAGCATGGTCTGGGTTGGGCCGGTCCACCCCCTAACCCTAGGACTAACCCTCACAGTACTGGTCCTCAATTTTTGGGACCGAGGATCGACCCTATTGAGCTTGAGATCGAGGACCGGACTGACCCAATGGATTCGGTCCGGTTCCAGGGTCAACCCGAGACCAACCAATAATTTTTTATTTCATTTTTTGTACTCCTTAAAAAAGCAATTTAAGACCGGATTAACCTAATAGGTTCGGTTTGGTTTCAAGGTCAACCAAAGAACAATCAATAATTTTTTAATTCATTTTTTGTACTCCTTGAAAGGGCAACCGAGGACCGTACCGACCCAATGGGTTTGATGATGAGTGAGGTCAACTAAGAAATGCAAGCGGTGAGACTCAAGTGAGGTGAGCATCGAACAGAATGATCATCGAATGTTGAGTGGGGAGCAACAAGCCAAGCGAGCATCGAGCGGCGAGCGGCGAGTGGCACGAGTGACCCAAAGCGAGCGAGGCAAGTGTCGAGTGGCGAGCAGATAAGTTGTTTTTTTCGATTTTGGCAAATTGAAGACTAAGAGGACAAATAAAACAGAAGAGAACGAATACTAGAGGAAGATGCCATAATGAGCTGCTTATGCCTTTTTGGACGCTATGAGGACTTCTTACAAAAACATTTTCTTCCTTTGTAAATTATAATTATTGACGCCATAAAAGACATTAAAAATCTAAGTTATTAAAGAACAATATAAAATTACTTGAACTCCTCACTAAAGAGTTGTTTAATGTTGTTAACACAGTTTATTTTAAGGTTTTCTCTATATAAAAAAATTATAAATAAATAATATATATATTATCAGGGTTGGTCGGGGTTGGACCAACCCGGAACTCTTAGGACAGAGGACCAATCCACACGGTGCTGGTCTAGAAATTTTAAGACCAAGGACTGACCCAGTCTTCCTGGGAACTGGACTAGGACCGGCGAGGTTGGGCCAGTCTAGAGTCGGTCTAGGGTTGACCCTAGACCGATGCTCACCCATATTATGGACTAGGTCCTCGCCTTGGGGGACTCGAGCTCAGCTACTATGGTCCTCAAGCCTAGTTGTCGAGGTCTTGAGTTAAGGAGTTAAGGTCTCTTAGACCTAGCCATTAGGAACTTGAGCCTAGGCATGCTGTGACTTGAGCGCGAGAGTCGGGTACCTTGGCACAACCACATAGTCGCCTAGTCCTATGCATAGACTCTGAGATGGTGTGCTTGTCCTCGAGGGATCCAGCCTCGACCACCAAGGAATGGGGCCCAACCTAATGGACAGGGCTCGGCCGCTAGTAAAAAGGACACGGGAGCTAGGTACTTGGCCATTAGTCATGAGGATCCAAGCATGGGCACTAGGGACCCTAAGTCGACTTCTAAAGGCTTGGGGCGGATTGCTGAGGACCAAGAGTGAGCATCAAGATTCATGTGCTCAAGTGTTGAGATCTCTAGTTCAAGCAGTGATGTCTAACGGTATTTTAGAAAATTAATTATAATTTTTTTTAAAAAAAATCTCATTTGCTTGTATTAAAAGCATATGTTTTCTATTGATTATGATTCTTTTTCCTAAACTATCCAAACACTATAAAACAACCTCGCAAAATAAAGAAAATATCTTTCGACAAATTTTCGGGGAAAGATAAGGTCAAAATCGTTTTAAGTAACTTAATAGAAATGGACTCGTCAAACTATATGGGCCTCTGACAAAAGAAAAAAAAAAACAGACCGAATTAAAATAGCATATCCAGTACATCTTTTCTTGTTCTTGTCGGTAGTCCAGTCCAAAAAGGCGGATGTAAAATAATAAGAGAATTCTTCATCATGAGAGTAGCTGGCAAGCAGGTTTTTCTTCTTTAATTTATATTTATATAAATTCTTATGCGCGTTGCACGAGTCAATCACAAAAAAATAAAAAACTAAAAACTAAAATCAAGATTATGAAGCAAACCAAAACTAAACATCAATTTATCTCACTTTTATAGAGTTCCAAATTTAACCTGTATAAAAAATCTATTGAAAAAAGTGTAAATACCCTCCCTTTTTTCATCACAATGGATTTTCCATTCTCTCTCCCCAGTTGTCTCCTCCCTGCAAAATTAAGGAACTTTAGAATGAACACATCCTTTTTATTCCCATTATCCTTGATGTAGGTGATCATTTACGCATATATGGAGAGAGAGAGAGAGAGAGGGCATTTTTTTGCTTCTGGCCAGAAATTTTAGGCCACGTAGCCTACCCGATAAATTGAGTGATCCAAGAATTGATTTGTAAGTCGAAGGTTAAAAATTTGATCATTCATCTCTAGAACCTCAGCTTGTCTGAGAATGATGGGCTTGAACTTATTCGTACCCAATGAGATTGCAATGATAAGCTCGCCCAATGAGTAATTACTGTTTTATTTGTGCCTCAAACTGAGTATAATAGAGGATGAAATACATCCCAACTTAGTTGAAACCCTTTTTGTAAATATAAAAATGTGGAGGAGACTTAGATCGTTTTCATCGTAAACTTTATACTAACGATTAGGGGTGTGCAACCGGACCGGGTATATCCGGTTCCCGAATCGGCCCACCCGGAAAATAGGGTTGGGAACCGGTTCTTATTGAAATCGGTCCGGGAACAGGTTCCCAAAATTCGGAACCGGTTTAAACCGGTCCGGGAACAGGGTCCAAGTGATTACCCACCCGGAAACCGGTTCCCGGACCGGTTTTGTAAGTAGAGGTCCAAAACTTTTTTTTTCTCCCGATTTCTATTCTTACTCTTGCAATCACACGATGTTTTTCCTCTTGGCTCTCTCAAATACGCACGTCACTCCTCCTTTGTCATTCCTCTTCCTCACTTGCTTCCCTTCGACACCGGCTCCCTCTCACACCGTCTGATGGATGGACGGTGTTCGTTGCCGCCAAATTCTTGTGTATCACATGGATTGGCTCACCTAATTTCTCTTTTGTATAAGAAGTTATGCTTGCATAAATGAGTAGTTTCATGTAATAATTGTGGGAATAAGATTAATATTAGACCCATGTTTGTTGCTAATTCTTTGCCTTATGATTTTATTTATTATAATTAGCCCTATGGATCCTTAATTTTTCGTTTAGTCAAAAAGTTCATGTATTAATTTATTACTAGTGCTTAATGTTTCAATATAAATTAGAAGGATTACGTTATTTTCTCGCTTATTAATATAAAATTCGAAGTGGTATAGGATATCGAGAGATTGCAAAACAGGTTCTAGTGAAAACATGGTTGACCTTGGAACCGGATCGGAAAAATAGGGTGGGTCGGGTACAGGGTCCAATACAAACAAGGTCGGGTATAGGGTCCAGAAAATAGGAACCGGTTATAACAGGGTCGGGTACGACAGTCCGGGTTTAGACCCTACTCACTCTAGACCCGATTACCCCTACTAACAATATGTGAAAATAAACTTCTATAAATTAATAACTAGCTCCAAGTAGTTTCGTTCCTTCTCTTTCATGCAAAACATCGCTTATTACTTACTCATTATGAATTTTTATGAAACTCATCATCATGTTGTTATATCAAGAGGAAATTCGATCAGTTTAATCTTTTGTTTGTTTAGCAAAAAATAAATTGTTGACAAAACCATTTTTAAAAATATTGCTTCCATCACTTGTTGAATAATGAAAACTATTTCCAATATCGATAATAATTTATGTTTAAATGTTTTTTTAAATGATGAAAATTTTATTTATTTATTTATTTATTTTTGTAAAAAGTACAAACGAACATTGTGAAAAAAAACCCAATTGTGGGTAGCTGCGCTGGATTAGAGTTTCTCTCATCGCCGAGGTCGAGAGTTTGAAACTCGCAATTGCCAAAGCGTTGTAAGTGGAGGGCCATGATGTTGGGGTCCTGTGCTAGTCACCCCCGAGGTATAGTTGTCGGTACTAGGCGTTCCATGTGCTGTAGGGCCTTGTGACCCCCCGTAAGGGGGCTTAGGCGGATTCCTCGGTTATAAAAAAAAAAAACATTGTGAAAAAAAAATCTTTCAAATCACTAATTATTCGTGAATGCATTATAAAGATATATGGATAAGGATTGAAATTTCTAATACTTGAGAAGAGAAGTTTCAGGTCTTCCTTTCAAAAACATATCCAAAAGATATCCAAAAGATATCTAAAATCATTAAATTAAAGAGAAAAGGAATCTTGTAGATGTTATGCTCCTGATGTGTTCCGGTTGATTAACTGCACAAATCAAATGTAGAGAAGTCTGCGAAGACAATAAAGAAATGGCTATTGCCTTGTATAGAATCGGCCGACAATTAAAAGAAATTAGACCGGTATTATTATGTCCAAACCTCCGATAAAACACACTTTTTATTAATAAACTAAATAATAAATAAATAAGAACAAAAGTCTTTAGAAATATTGGGAATTTTAATTAAGATTTAATACCCGAAAAATTCTAAATTAGTACATTTATGGTAAATTTACTTAAAATTAGTTTTTTGATCAGAAAAAATCCTCAAACTAATACACCTATGACAAATTTATCTTTCGTTAATTTTTGTTTAATTTTATCGTTAAAATTACTAAATTAAACGATGCATGATAGTTTATAGGTATATTAATTTGAAGTTTTATTTTCTATTTATTGCAACTTACAAGTGTATTAGCATGTAGTTTTTGTTAATATTAATTTAATTTTACTGAAATTAATGGAAGATAAATTTTGTCACTTTTGGGTTATTTTTATTTTTATTTTTACTAAAATAAGCTGGGAATCGAGCTGTCCCGGCACGTTGACCGGGGGGGATACCTGTCCACGTGGCTTAACCACACGCGGTCTTTGCAATAAATTGGACTAGTCAACTGCGGATTATTTAGAGGATACGGCAAAGCGAATTTAAACGACGCCGCTCACATTAATAATCTCAAAAGAGAATAAAAAAGGAAGGAAGGAAGGAAGGAAGGAAGAGAGAAGGAAAGACTTGTTTGAACGGTAGCTGTTTTCTCTCTCTACCCGTTTCTCTCTCTCTCTACGGAAGCGCGAAAGCGGACGGTTTTCGCCGGAGGCGTTCCGCCGCATGCATCGGCCGTCGCGGGCGGCGCCGCGCGGCGGAGGATCCCTCGAGCCGGAGAAGATGGAGGGCGCCGGCAGCTGGGACGTCCTCGAATGGACCAAGATCGAGGTCCGCTTCTTCTTCCCCTTTCCTTCTTCTCGATTCTGTTGCTGTTGATTTTCCATTTGAATTTGGTGGTGCGTGCTTGGGATTGATTGAATTGCCGGCTTTTTGGTATGTTTTTTTATTTTTTATTTTTGGCAGCCAATTTCGATGTCCGTCTCCCTCGCGAAGTGCGATTTCCTGCTGGAGGCCGAAAAAGTCGTTGTGGAGGTAGGTCAATTTCGTTCTCCGTGATGAAGGACTTGATGATGATCATAGGGGTTCCTTTTTTAGCATCGTTTTTGTGTCGAATTGGGGGTCTGGTTCGGGCCGCCGGGCTGGAATTGTGCTGGGGACTCGTCGGTGCGTCCTGCCTAGATCGATAATAAACGCGAAAGATGCTTTACCTGGTCTGCACGCCGCTTGAAATTCATAAAGAAAGGATTTTGGGTGACTCTTTCTCGCTGGGTTTCGCTTGCGAAACATCGTTGATCTAAATGAGGCCCCGCTTATATATGTAGTTGCTGAGGTCGGTCTTTTAATCTCCCACGTGATGGCAGATTATTTGGGCAGGGGTCTTTTTCTATCGATCGCCACATTTTTGGGCTATTGATTCTTCATTCCCATTCAACCGGACAACAGTTATGATGTGGTCAGAGGGAGTCGGATGGCTCCATCTCTCTGCTGAACTGAGAAGCACCATAGGTTACTTTCTGTTTGGTTTACTATCATTAGCTCATTGATTCATGAGATGCAGAATGTTACCATCCTGCTGTGACGGGCTATCCCCATTTGAATAGCTTAACAGGATGTGGGAATCAGCACTTCTGCATTGTCGCATTTGAAATTCACATAAATTTTCATGTTCGGTGATCTCTTCTTTAAGTGGGCCACCTCCTCTGAAGTGGACAGGAGATTAGCTTGCCACGTTTGCTGCTAAAGGAGTTTGTAATCGTAATATTTTTATCTGGACAATTTTTTTTCATTTGGGGACCTGAGCCAGTGTCGAAATAAAAGAGAATCTTCATGGCTTTGATCTGATTTCTGAGAAAATTTTGAGGTTTTTCACTGCCTATGTTAAGTACCTTCTTGCCACCATATGGTTGATCAACCTCTCGGTGACGTAGTCTAAGATTTCTACTAGGGACCTTCAATGGTGTGGGTGTTCCAGTTGTTCGGTTCCACTGGTGCGTAGTAGCAAAGGAGGATGAAACATTACAGTGCTACATTTGAGAAAGAGTTGTGGATATTACTATTACTCTGAAAATGATGGATTGCAAGCATTCTTTGGATAAGGAAGATTCTGTAACCACTCACTTGAAATATCACTTATTAGATTATTGTATGCTGGTAGTTAGCCTAAGGGCTTGGGCTACCTAATAGAGTGATGCAGTTGAATTTTCGAAGTCTCTTTGTTGAGTTGTGGGTGATATTAGGTAGGTTTTAAAAATCAATTGACCTTGGTGGCTGCCTACAGTTGGATTGCTTTTAATTTTTTTTTTTTTTTTCCATTTTGAGTTGATATTATTGTTTCTCTTCTGTCTTTTGTTGTTGTTCTTTTTGAGGGGTGGTTGGCTGGGTGTTATAGTACTTCCACAGGGACCATCTATGGAATAGCTCAGCAGCTTTTTAGGTGGTAAAAGAAGGAAGAACTGCACAGTGCTGGAACTTAGATATGATAACGATTGGATGGCTTCTTTGCTGTCACTCCTTTTACTTAATAGATATCAGAGCGTCTGGATTGAAGATAATGATTCAAAAATCAATCAACGTTTGTTGTACTATTATTCTTCCTTCACTCGGTTTATTGGGAAATTAGATGCTCTTTTCTTCTGTGTCCAACCATTACTGTTAGTTCTTTCTGTTCCTTTCATATCTTTCGTTTTGATTGAACTCCTTTATATTGAGATGAATGCATTAAGGCAGATAATCCATGTATTAAATAATGACTTACAAGACAGAGCTAAGAACTCTTGAAAGAGTTACATAAATTAGGTTGTTAGGTGTACCATCAGAATAATGGTTTCTGATTTCTTGCATCATGAGTAATAACTTTTACTATTTATTTTAATAACATACAGTTGATGGATGGTTACTATCTTACAGGGGTATGGCGTAGTCCTTGTTAACACTGATGAAGCGGGTACTGTGTTAGTGACAAATTATCGTATTCTCTTTTTGGTGAGTATGCATTTGTAAACATCTTCTTTGGAATCTCATTTCTGCATTAGTATTTGGTGAAAAAATCTCATATGTCTCCTAGCAAAATCCCATATGGCTTATGGAATTGTTTTTTGTGATGTTTGTACTAGATGAACATGCCCTGAGTGACTTTTTCTGCATTCCATTTTCCTACTACATTTCTATGCAAAGTTTGGAGTTGTTGCTGCTGACTGCAAATAAAGATATCTATGTTGAAATCCTAGAATGTCACATCTAAGATGTTCAAAACATGAAGGGACACAAGCTCATCTTCTCTCACAAAATTCAAGCTATTAATCCACATATCAAATCTTTATACATCACTTTTCCATGTTTCGTGCTTTATTGACATTTCTTTTTTCCCAAGAGTGAAGGAACGAGAATGTCATTCCACTGGGTACTATACCACTTGCAACTATTGAGAAGATTAGCAAGATTGTAAGTTCCTCTTATTTTTGTGTTTCTGGAATTTTCTGATTGCTTAGGCTGTGTTTGCTTCAGGTTAAAACCTTTGGGGAAATGCAAAGGATTTTAGGTTCAAGGGTTTTTTTTTTTTTTTTAAATGCAAATAGTGTTTGGTAAACTGTAATTAAAAAAAGTGCATTGGGAAGCAACGCAGTTTTAATTGTTATTTGGAAAAAAAACTACATTTTTAATGGAATTAAGCTAGATTTTTTAAATAAAACAAAATTGAAGTTCAGCAACCGGCAGCGTGATGTCCAAACGCTGGCAAGCCAGCATGGCCCCAAGCTGATCACAGGCAGCCCTCGCCTAAGGTTGCCCACCGGCCGGCACCGGCAGTCAGATCTGGCTCATGAGTGGTCAGATTTGACCTCGTTGTCACCTTGTCTGGTGAGGGTAAAATTGGATTTTCGAAAGTTTAGTGAGGGCAAAGTTAGGAGAAAACAAAAGGGTTAATATCACAAAGAACCCTAAATTGGTACATTCACGTCACATTCACCCCAAGCCAATTTTTATGTCACAAAAACTCCCCAACTGGTACACCCATGCCATATTTACTCTAAACTAATTTGTGTGTCACAAAAAATCCCAAACGGGTACACTGGTGCTGCATTTACCCAAAATTGTGGTAATTTAGGATTTTTTGGGGTAAATGTGGCACGGGTGTACCGGTTTGGGGTTTTTGTGGTATTAGCCCAAAAACAATGCATTAGCATTCTGGAAAAGCTCAAAGCTGAAAGTTGGTTAGGACTTGCATTGAGAAAAATGCTTATGGAGGACTTTGGAAATGCTATGCAATGCATCTCCCAAAAGCTGGCCCAATAATATTAACCAAACATTGTTTCTTTTTGCCAAATGCATGTTTAGTGTGGTTTGGGAGGACTCCTGCTCAACTTTTTGCTAATGCCTTTTCTGTTAGCATTTGAAATTGCACTTTATTTAAATTAGAACACCTAAGCTGTTTTTCTTTTTGGTGGGAAAACAAATATATACCATTTCAAAAGTTTTCCCAAGCTCACCTTTCATGTATGGTTGTTATTTACATGTATTCAGCTGTGTCCTATTGGTGATGATAATGTTATTTTGATTATCTTCAAGCATGAATTACTAACTCATTTATGCTGATTATTTTGAGGAATCATAGGCTGTAAAAGGTCAATCGGCACCACGTCAGCCTGAAAAGAACCCTTCTCAACGGCTACTTCAAGTCATTGGTATCATTCATTAATGCTGGAACTTGGATGCTTATTTTTGTTTTAAGTATGATTTCACTAGTCTTTTCTTGGAGTGTAGTAGTGTGGATCTGGTGTAGACTTCTCTATTTGAAAAGTGGTAGTTCCTTAGTAATGGTAGATTTCTTCTAGTGATTTGGAGGATACTGGGCAAGGGTGTTCACTTCTCTGATTGAAAGAAAGAAGCAATGCATAGATAATTATGTTCCTCGAACTTTCTTGCTCCGTCGCGTCAAAGTTTTTGAGAGTTTTGCTTTGAAATTCTATTTAAACTAGAGAATTGTTGTCTGGAGTATTGAATGAAGGTGCATGGTTTAAGCTCATGCTGCTTTTGGCCTTTTATGTTTTTGACTTACTTTTTCTTTCCATTCCGAGATAGAAATTCATGAAACAGTGCTAGTTGGGCTTTGTTATACTGCATGCTTTCACCTTTTGCTGTGTTCATCATCTTTCGTGGGATGTATGTGGCATTTCAAAGTACCTCTATACTCTAGCTGTATTCATTTTATTGGACTGATATATTAACCTGATTGATATGCAAAAACCTAAAGTTTGAAATGTTTTATAAACAGACAACTTTGAAATGACCAAATTAGTATAAATTGAGTGCAAATATGAATAAACAAATTAAATGTCTTCGCCAAAAAAAAAAAAAAAAAAGAATCTTCCAGTTAATATGATTCATGACCATTTGATGTCCATTTAATTAAATGCGATCAATGTGTTACAATGGTTGAACTCAGAGATGAATTGTCTATCCATTTCTCTCAAGCAACCTGATAAGAATACATTATTGCAGACCCAAATTCGTTGATTTGATATCTTGATCAAGTCATGCCACTATGTGTTTTTGGAATTTATTGCTTTCACACATAGGATGAAAGTGAACATGAAGTGCATAAAGTTACAGGTCATTTTGAATGAACGATTTATCATTAATGTCAATTTGTTATTTAGTATAAGTCCAAGTTTATTAGCTCTGTCAAAATCCAGTCCTGTATCCAGGATCACTATAATGCCTTGACAAGATATAGTGATCTTTAACAAGGATGTGAAATTCAATCCCATACTTTTTCAGCTGTTAATTGATTATGGTGTGATCTTCCAGCATATTTGCCTGTCCTTGAACCTTTTTCAGAGTTTAAAATCAATGATCATCAATTTAAATGATCCAAAGATGAATTAATTAGAGTTCTGAAGAAAGATAAACCCTTGCCTTCTTACTTGGTTGAATGATTGGTTGATAGTCCATTTTTATTGTTGGGAGGTTTGATTCTTTTTTAGTCATTCTTTTACTAATTTTTTCGTCTTTAATGTGATTCGCTTCAGATGGATAGCATTGTTTATTTTATTGCTTTATTGATTCTTTTTATCATCGAGTCCCTCTTTTTCTGATGGAAGACAGAGTTTTCCCCATGAAAAGCCTTGTTTATTTAGCTTTATTGGTATTCAATTTGGTTTGTGTTGGTTTGTTTTGATGTTGGTATGAACTGCTGCCTTGTTACATGATTATGATTGCATTGGCTTGTTCTAGAAGTACCGATTGGCTGATGTACTTTTTTGTTGCATAAAATTGAACGTTCTACTTTCACAGCTTCATTAATATTTCTTCTGGTATATTCTTGCTTTCTCAGGTAAAGATATGAGAATTATTGTCTTTGGCTTTCGCCCTCGGACTAAGCAGGTTAGAATCTTCTGTCCGCACTGTCGGTGTTCTTCTATTTTGTATCTGAAGAGAACTTGAAATAAATGATCGACATACATCCCAATCTTTATTAATCTTAATGGATTCTCTACTTGTCTTAAGTTTCAGAGTCTTTTGATGGTTTTATCTTGTGATGGAAGTAGTCAGACTTTCTTTCTGAATGGGTTTGCCATCTCCTTAATGCTACTGCATGAGAATCATGACACTAAGCACTGATGTTAAGTGGTCACAGACCTTCTTTCTAGATGAGGAAATTCTGGTAAAAGCATGATGTGACATTTACTGTGTGGCTTGAAAGAATTGTACACTTCCTAAATCTTTTACTTCAATTGAATGCAGTAGCTTCAAATGTGAGTTGAGCTTATTGAGGATACTTTTCTTTATCAAGACAGATTCATATTGAGCTCTTATGATCATTTCATTGTCTTTTGTCCTGGGATCTCTCATTCTTCTCTTTATGTTTCTACATCCTCTATTTGTTCATACTTTTCCCTGTTAAATGCTCGTTGTAGCTTTTCATTGTGTTTCGATTTTCAGAATAAAGATGGACTTCTCTTCTCCTTTTGATGTTCATCGACCTGCTAATGAGATTGAGTAGTTAGGATCCTTGAATACAGATGTGTAGCTCGATTTCTCATATGAGTAATTAGCTTTGTTATTGAAAGAGCATCTGTTTTAGTACATCAGGAAAATACAAGGACAAAAATGAAAAGAACAGACGAACAAAATCAAGCAAAGCTAGTGCTAAGTGAGACTAGATATGAATCCTGTGAAAGCTGTAAACCAACAAAGACTGAAGAGTGGGATTGCTGTAATGCATGCATAAGAAAGACAAATGTCAAACTCTAATGTCCATGCTAACTTCTCTACTGTTCTTGGGAGTGAGTAATCCTTAATAAGAGCGCTTTCTCTTTTAACAGGTGACAATTCTTGTAAACATTGTCATTGTATTGTTTGATCATTCGTTGATGGAGATTTAGGAAGCTATTCTTTAGAGAAGATAGATGCTTTTTTATGTATCAATCATATATATGTCAACCATGGTCAGAGTAAATGAGCTTGTGGAAAATTCTAATGTGGCTAAATTTCCAAATTTTCCAGAGACGTGCGATTTATGAAGCACTGCTGAGATGTACCAAGCCAGCTGGACTATGGGATCTTTATGCTTTTGTCTCAGGACCATCCAAGTACAGAAACACTAATCCTAAGTTGCGTTTGTTGGTTGAGTATTTTCGGCTTATTGGAAGAAGACCTCACCATGCTTCAATGAGTATGCTCGAAGATTGTTCGTTCACAGTGGCTAATGAGTTTTGGAGAATAAGTAGTGTGAATGCAAACTATACACTGTGCCAGACTTACCCGTTTGCCTTAATTGCTCCAAAATGCATTAGGTGCGGTTGAAAATTATATTTTAAATTCTTAGATTCTCTATATCATGCATCGATGTTATAAAATGAATGACTTAAGTTTCCATGGTTGCTCTTTTAGTGATGAAGAAATTCTTCAGGCCTCAAATTTCCGAGCGAGGGGTAGATTGCCTGTAGTCACCTGGTGTCATCCAGGTATATACTGGGCATCCTATCTGTGGACACTTTTTGGTGGTTGTCTGATTTGACCTGCTATACTTTTTATGTACAGGGACGGGTGCAGTGCTTGCACGTTCTTCCCAGCCTTTGGTTGGTCTCATGATGAATATGAGGAGGTAATGTTAACTTCTTACACTAGTGGCTTCTAAAGGGATATATATTTGAAGACCTTGTTTGCAGGAATAGATACATTTGCAACAGCACTCTGGGGCTGAACCCGTTATTTATTTATTTATTTTTGGTTGGATTTTTGGTGTAAATCATTTGATCGCAACCTCAAATTGGTTATGTCCCATTTTCTTTGAACCATTCTAAACGTCTTGCACCTGACATTTTTTGCAGCAACACGGATGAAAAGCTTGTAGCTGCACTTTGTTCAAACCTTTCTGATGTGAAGGGGACGCGGAGGTAGGCACTCTAATTTTCCTTTGCTCAGATGATGCAAGCGTTGCCAGCAACTGCTTAATTGTGCCATCACTATTGTTTTAAATCAGAGTCTGTTATGGCTGTAGCAGTGCTTAACAATAACAGCAGCAGGTTCCGCTCTGGACTGCTGTTGCTTTGATAGTTAAAATCTCTCTGGTAATGGCTGTTATGACATTATGTAACGACCATTGCAGCTACTGCAGTGGCTGTGGTGGGCAAGTTCTCCAGTTACTCACCTGTATAGGCACTGAATTTTGGGGGAGAAAAGGGCTAGGTTGGTGGTTGAGAATAACCGATTTAAAGCATAAGAAGAAGGCTGAGAGAAAGAGGTAAAGAAGTCTTCCCAGTCGAACATGAAGAAGATCCCGGGGAAACTAAATGTTAGTTGCTAATCAGACTACAATGTGGACCATATCTCTGAAAGTCGTTGGATTGGTTGAGCTTGGCTTGGCCTCAATGATGACCAACTCCCATCTCTCTTTTCTCATGAGAGAATGGAAGCAACCAGGGCAAGCACTAGCCGCGTAGGCAGACTTTTTTTTTTTAAATAAAAGTAACAGGGGAACTTAGTATTAGATTATTCTACTTGGGCACTGGATATCTTTCAAGTCCTTACAACTGAGGAGATGACACTTTGTTGATTGAGAAGCAGGATTCTTTTTTATTTTCTTTTGAATTAGAAAGCTAGGATCTTATAAAAAAGAGAAAATTCTATAGTGCAGCAGGGTGTTTTTTGGGACCAGTCCATATAGAATATAGGCCATTGGATTTAAAGCCAAAATTTCTCATCCTCAGATCAATTAAAAAAATTTAATTTATTACTTGTTAAAGCAGTAAGTTACTTACATTTTATGGAAAGTTTACTGAAGGAGGATTGTAGATGTTACAATTTGTGAAGGATGACAACTAAGGATTATTACTTATGGATAGGCTCCATTGACTTACAAACTTGAAAGGAACATCACAATTATTCAGGTAAATTTACTAAGAGTAGGGAAAGAGAAAGATACAATAATTTTAGGTTGCTTACTATTTAGACCTTAGAGCTTTCGAGACTTTAACGTAATTTACTATCTCTGAAGGTAGATTACTAATTATCATTTACATGGACTTATAGGTAACTTACGATTATGGAGGGCAATTACTGATTATAAGTTCTGTCTTTTATTACAATTTAAGGTACATTAGTAGGCCGTGGGTCACTGAGGAATAGGAACTTTATGTTACAAATCTTTGGCTAAATTACTATGTCTACAGGAAAAATATTAGCTTTGGGTGCAATAGAGATTACAACAACTTTCAGGCAAATTACAGTTATAGGAGGTATAATTACTAATTAAAGGAACTGAGCAAAATTACCATATTTTAGGATAATTACTAATTGATTTTATCATGAAGTTACTGAATATAAAGGGAAGTTACTATTGAGGATGAAAAATTGCAAGCCACCATGTACTGCCAATTGTAACTATTTGAGGAGGATTACATTATTATTGGATAATTACTAGTGACAACAACATCCTCAGGTTATGAAGTGTAACATGATTGATCTTGTAAGGATTAGGGATTCAAATTTCGTGTTAGTTTTGATTCTAGGAGAACTTCACAAAGTAATATCTTTCTTAAGTGGTAAATTACTTCTACTTTAATCCTCAATAGGAGTAATTTACCTCAAGGTAGTGACATTTGTTAGGACAAAATAATTTACTTTCTGGGATGGCAATTTACCTTAGAAGATATTCTTCACCTTAAAAGTTGTAATTTCCTTTGTAATTAGTAAATTGAGCGAGTGCTAATTCTTGATGATTGTAATTATACTTGTCCTTAGTTGATTGCTACCAAAATCGGATCGTAATGACATTACTTCTTGTAAATTATATATTGTCTTTGTAAACGAAGTATCAGCATCATAAGTTACCTTTAAGTTTGTAGATATGCATGCATACAAATATTATCTTAGAGGTTGTAAATTTTTTTTGGCTCCATAAATTACTGAATGACTGCCGTTAATTACAAATGATCCACTATAGCTGGGCAATTTTTGTACCCGGGATGGGGTACTGTTTTTCTCATATGGGACCCAAGAAGTGACCTGTGAAAAAAAAAAAATGAAAAGCCATAATATTGATGAGATAAAAATGGAATTTGATATTTTAAGAAGTCAAGATCCACATGTATATAGTGGAAAAGATTATTTTAGTTGGATTATGCAGATAGGTTGTATTCGAAAACTAAACATTTAACTAAAGAAAACAAAATACATTTGTTTATATAAAGCATGTGTAAGATTTTAGATAATACACATTTCTGGTCCCTGCAACCATTTTGACATAAGCGACACCCTTTTGTGACACCATGTCACCGACTCACCACTTTATGTGACTAGTGACTGCGTTGATGGATAAAAGTTAATTATTATGAGCAGTTGCAGCAATTAACTATTGGAATCCAACCATTTCACCAACTTCAGCTGAACTTCACACAGCCCATTAATTTCTTCTGAACATGATATTGTCCATTGCGGAACTTAATTAAGGAGTTAATTTATTTTCTTTGGTTATTTGAGAATCATTGGTCGGTTAGTTGATGTGTAAATATTGATGTGTCGTCTCTTTAGGAAGGTGAATCCTTTTATCATGTTATGAGTATGGGTTATTAATATTATGAATGTAAGTTGATATTTGCTGATTTTATCCTCACTTTTGGTTAGGAAGCTTTACATTGCTGATGCAAGACCAAGAAAAAATGCTTTGGCTAATGGTGCCATGGGGGGAGGTTCCGAGTCATCTTCCAATTATCTGCAGTCTGAGGTCTCTTAAAGTTTTTTCTTTTTAATATATGATATCCGTGTTACTAGTTTGCTAAGCCAATCTTCCTCACTGCAATTCAGATAGTTTTCTTTGGGATAGACAACATCCATGCAATGAGGGAAAGTCTAGCTCGGCTCAGGGAGTATCTGGATACTCATGGGGCAACCTCATCAGATGGATTGTCCTCATTCTTGGTTGGTGGTTTGATCTCTAACGCTTTATAAATAGTTCCCGTCATTAGTTGGTCTCTTGTAGTCATTATTTCCATTGTTGACATTCATGAGTAGTTTCGGTGAATCATAACTATGAAGTTTTTTCTTGAAAAAAAATTGTTGAGGAATCTAAAAAGTCTTTCTCAATCCACGGTCCAAAATTGAAGCTTTTCGATCCAAGAAAAGTGTAGAAAATGCAATATGCAGTATTTGTGTGTGGCTGTTGAGAGTTTCTTGCTTGTGGTATTATGTTCATGCATAAATACAGCTTTTACGGCGTTTATCAGTCTCAAGAATCTAGATTAACTATTCATGCTTTATAGAGTAGGGAACATATAAGTTACTTTCTTTAGGAGTTTAGCAGTCATTGCACAAACTAGTGATTGAGAGTTGGTTCCTTCTCTTATTCATTCTCCAGATTGTTTGAAGGGTTCTCTGTTAGTCATCATCATTCCGTTATTTTTGTATGGTGTTTACTGTTTACTTATGCAAAAATTAAATGAGCAGAGACATGGTGGCTGGACTTGGGGTGGGGGCAATCTTAGTAGTATGTCCGCTTCAGTATCTACACTTGGAGACAGTGGTTGGCTAATACACGTCCAGAGTGTTTTGGCTGGTTCAGCTTGGATTGCAGCACGTGTTGCTTTAGAGTCAGCTTCGGTACTTGTCCACTGCAGGTAGAGATGCATAATTGATGAGATAAAATATATATATATTTATATGGGGATGATGGAAGATGGTTCTTTCAGGATCTTGTGTGCGCGTCGAGCGAGCGAGCAAGCGAGATAAAATAGATATATGGGGATGATGGAAGATGGTTCTTCCAGGATCTTGTGTGCACGTGCGCGAGCGAGCGAGATAAAATATATATATGGGGATGGTGGAAGATGGTTCTTTCAGGATCTTGCGCGCCCGCGCGCGAGAGAGAGAGAGATAAAATATATATATGGGGATGATGGAAGATGGTTCTTTCAGGATCTTGTGCATGCATGTGAGAGAGAGATAAAATATATATATGGGGATGATGGAAGATGGTTCTTTCAGGATCTTGTGCATGCATGAGAGAGAGAGAGGATAAAATATATATATGGGGATGATGGAAGATGTTCTTTCAGGATCTTGCGCGTGCGTGCGTGTGTGAGAGAGAGTTTTTTTGGGGTGGGTGGGGTGGGGGGGGAGAGATGTTCTTTCAGGATCTTACATACCTCATAATGATACTTGATATGCGTGTTAATCTTGTCTTGTTGCTCTTTGTTGTTTATCAATTTTCAATTTCCACCTGAGTAATTTCTGTGGGATTGAATATGTCAATATCAGTTTCCAGTTCTTTGTTTTTTCCGTCTCTGCCTTAATAGATGTCATAGACATGATCGAATGCCTTTTTTAGTAGTAAAAGAACCCATTCCGATGATACATATCATTTGTTTTCATTTTTTGGCAGTGATGGGTGGGATAGAACGACTCAGTTGGTTTCACTTGCAAGCTTGTTGCTTGATCCATACTATCGGACTTTTGCCGGGTTCCAGGTAATACTGAGATTGCTTAATCTTAAGCACACTGCTTGAGAATAAGATTTTCTTCCTCTTGGCAAGGGCCAGAAATGTTTACCCAATAGTATATTGCATCCCTATATGTTAAATTTGGAGCGGACTTCTATCATACGGTTGGATCTTCTTAGGGCTACCGAAAACATACCTCACTTTGGATCCAATGGCCACTTACATACCTTTATTTTTGCAAATACTAATACCTTACCACTACGGAAAAACCCACATTGAAAAGAACAAATTACCCGTCCTTACAAACTCATTTTAGTATCTTGCTTACAATTTAAGTGGTTTGGTTTTTTAGTTGGTTTTAAGTGTTTTAGGGAATACGATAATTTAGGATATGGGATGGCCATTTTTGGGAAGAAAATGGCTTTTCGTAAATAGGGAGACACAAATAATTGATGTGAAGATCTTACCAAAAAAATAAAATAATAATTGATGTGAAGTTTCAAAGTGGTCTTCAAAAGGCAGAACTCAATTATGTATCTAGTTATTCCAAAAGTAGAGATACATAACTGGTTATTGGGTGAGAGGTTAGCTATTTTCCATTTTGTATTTTCCCTTTCTTTTAAGACTATCATGTGATTGAATCATCAAGCACTTTGCTTGTTGCATCCTTTAAGCTTCTGTTCAGTGTTATTGTTCCTTGGATTTGTGGACTTCTTTTGCCAATTTAGATGATTTGGTTGTAATTTGATTTAGGCACTTGTGGAAAAAGACTGGCTAGCATTTGGCCATCCATTTTCAGATCGTTTTGGACTGCCAATTACATCTGGAGGTGGCAACACACCCTTTGAGTTATCTAGGCAATCTTCAACTGGGAGTTACTCATCATCACCAATGCGCCAGTCATCAGGATCATTCCCAACTCAAGCACCCGGCTCGTCTCATAGTCAGGCCTCAAATAATTGTTCTCCCATATTTTTGCAGGTGGGTTACCATGGTATGATGGCTGTATGGCAGATTCTTCACTGCTTTTAAAATTAATCAAAAATTTTGCGTTTTCTGCCTGCTTTTATTGTTGACAATACTTTCTCGAGCATCTTATGTCAGGAAAAAGTATCTATGGGTGCCTCATATGTTTGTTATGGTCCTTCTAACGTGTCCAGTTTATTAAGTTTGATGACGGCTGGGTCGATATATTGGGGAACCATAACATTTCAGTTTTGTCACACATCCTTCGATCCTGCTACCCATAGTTGTGCTTTAGGTTCACTTGATTCAGACGCTCATGAGAATTAGGTTATTGACATGAATGTTGAGCTACGTATTTATCAAGGTTGAACTATGTAATTATCAAGGTTTATAATTTTTCAAGTGGTTTCTTGGAGGTATCCATCTGAATATTGAAGATGCCAATCCTTGTTGTTTAAGATTAAGCAAAAGCAAGAAGTGCGTCTGTGCTTTCCTTTTTAAGTATATAATCTTATCGAAGGTTCAAGAAATAATGGAAAAAATAATATGCAAATCCATGTGCCCACAATTAGATGTTTTGAAAGCTTCGGGTGTTTTGGATGAAAGTATGTGCGTCGCAAGATTCAGACCAAGCAAAAATCTTAAAAGCAATAACCAATCCAGACACATCTCAAGTCTCGTAATTGTCTGTTTCACTACCCGGGGTGACTTTTTTCCTTTGATACTTCATTTAGATTCCTGTCGCATGGACTTTTTACTTTCTTATTTCCTTAAATCTTTAGCGCTAGTTGATATTGGGCTTATTATGTTACCAATGACTATATTCTTTATTATGCAGTGGGTTGACTGCATCTCGCAACTATTGAGGATGTATCCATTTGCTTTCGAGTTTTCCTCGGTACATACTTTTCATCTATACAAGCCTATTGTTATTTGTTTTTTCCTGCAGCTTGTCTTTTTCTCCTGATCATAGAGCACCTCTTCTCTATAACGTCCGCTTCGCTTATTTTGTATTGGTATTTCAGACATTTCTGGTTGACTTCTTGGACTGCGTGCTTTCTTCTCGCTTTGGGAACTTCTTATGCAACAGGTAAACACTCCAAAAACACTGTTGGGTTTATTAAATCACAGCCACTTTATGTTGAAACTCAATTCTGGTCTAGCTATTAATTGAAAATTCACGATTATCTAATGAATTAAATTAAGTAGTTCAAGATATAACGGGTCAGCAATTCAATTGAAGTAACAATTTTTTTCAGTTAGGTTGCTTAAAATTTTGGAAATTTTTATGAAAAATGGCTTCTCATGGGAGACAAACTTCCCATTTCACTTATTGTTTTCTTATATGTTGTAATAAGTATTGCCTGTGTGATTGTATACGGTAGATTAAGGAGTGCTTACTGTTTTCTACCTTCTAATTCATTGTAACTAATTCAGTGAGAAGGAGAGACAGCAGTGCAGCGCCTCTGAGGCTTGTGGATGTTTGTGGGCTTATTTGGAAGATTTACGCAATTCGGAGGGGAAATCTCATGTGCACTATAACCTCTTTTATGATAAATCAAAACATAATGGTCCACTGTTGCCTCCAGCTGCTGCTTTAGCCCCAACACTTTGGCCGCAGTTTCACCTTCGTTGGGCTTGCCCCTCTGAAGCCCAAGCAGGGGAACTTGAAGCTCAATGCCGCAACATGGCTATGAAATTTTCTGAATTGCAGAAGGTTTGTTTATCTCCTCTGCTGTCAGCATCTGCTTTTATATCCATAAATTCTTTCTGGTGATTCATTCTCTGTGACGAGTTCTCTTTGATGATGGAATACATTAATTTGCACTTCATCTGTGTGCAATTTTAGCACATATTTTCAATGAAATTGATAAACACCATTAGGAAGTTGAATCCAAAGGCTTAAACTGATTGTTCGAGGGAGACTACATGAGTATAAGGTCCATTTAGACCCCATCGGCAAGTGGTAAGGATATTTGAGCACCCCCTCACGCGCAAACTGAACCGAGAATGGCACGTGGAATTGAAGAATGGGGAGGCTAACATGTAGAATAAATCCGGGATGAAACCTAGCTCTGACACCATATTAGAACTGATTGATGGAAGGAAACTATGAATATAAGACCAATTGAAACCCCATAAATTAGTGATGTGGGAAATTTTGTAGCCACTTATAGTTTTTATTTTCAATATTAGTGCGACATCTTTGTCATTTTTGTCACCACAAAATCATTATAAGTGATGATTTTCACTTTGCTGTTATGTTGTAGTTATACTGTTGATAATATTTGTTTAGGGGCAATCAAAAGCCTATTTGTAACACAAAATAAGCATTGGAGGCGATTAGGTAACACAACCTAATTCCCTTTTATATCCATGTTTATACTGCTCAGATGATTGAATAATTAAAACATCACTACTCAGTTTTCTTGGAGAATTAACTGTTAGTGTGATCATGTCCTAAAATCTGATATTTTTCCTCAAGTTTAATTTAATTTTGGACAAAATAAGTAAATAATCAGTTTTTTTAGAGTAATTTAATTATGGACAAAAAATAATCAGTCTATTTAGAGTAAAACAGATTAAAGATTAGTCCATAGAATGTTTGAGTTAGAATGCAACATAAGTAGATTGATGGAGATGAAATTAGGTAAACTCTTATGGTCTCGCCATGTGGCAAAACAATTTTGCGTCTATGATGCACCTTTCCTACCTATATAGAACTTAGTGTGGACCTTAGTGATTGAAGCCCGTTATGTTATGCATGCATAATGTCAGACACCGGACAGAACAACAATAGATTGAGTAACTATGAATTCCCTTACTAATGAATGTGGATACATCATGGACTGCGTCTTTAGAGTTTTCGGTGACATTTTATTGGATTTAGTTGACTGCATATTCTGAATACATATGTGGGTTGTGCTTTCATGTCCTATAGATTTATGGAAATCACAGCTTCCGGAATGGCTCAGAATTTTGAGGTTCAATTTCATAGGACCGTCATGTCTTGCCTTGTGAACTAGAGATTCTTCCTTTGCTACTATATGCCTATTGTTTCAGGGGTATCATAAAAAAATGTCTAGTCCTTCCTGACACCACAATGTCATCTTTATTAGTTATTCTGTGCTGTTTCATCCACAGGCAAAGGAAGTAGCAGAAAGAAAAGCTAAAGAAGTAGCGGCTGCTGTGGAATCTTTATCTGCAGATTTACGGAGGGAGAGGCAACTGAATACTTCTGCTGTGAACTTGGCCAAAAAAGCTAGTAAAGAAAATGCGGCTATAAAGCGTGCGATTCAGTCCCTGGGATGCAAGGTCCACTTCTCTGGAAATGGGGATTGCACAGTTGACATTGAAGCTAATCCCACAACGAGCCCGCAAGTGTCTTTGTATTCTTATTCAAAAAGAGAGTCAGATGATCCCATCCAACGCAATGAGAAATCCGACCTCTCTGTATCAATCACTGTAGTGGATGATGAAGTTCTTCCCAATAACCCAATCAATCGTGTTTGTGAAAGCTTATGCCCGATGCGCACACGGGATGGGGGTTGTCGGTGGCCGGATGCCGGTTGTGCCCAGTTGGGCAGCCAGTTTGTCGGATTGAGGGCAAACTTTGATGCGTTTGACCGGCTCTCCATTTATGACAGCTACTTTGACTCGGATAAACTATAGATAATGAGCGTAATGATCAGCGGGTGTATTTAATCAACGGTAAACCATTAGGGAAGCTTCAGTGCTGGGCATTGGAAGGAAAAGAGAGACTGCTCACTCCTAAAGCTTCTATGAAGCCGACCCTAGCTCTTAAGAGTATGGGCTATGGTTTGTGGATGGGTTGTGGGACTCTCTCTACAGCTGAAGAGGACACCTTTTGCAGCATCCTCTACAGTACTGGCGATGCCCGGTTGAATCAGGTAGCGGCTAATGTATTCGACTGAGGTGAGCTGTTTATGCATTGTTGTTGATATTCGCATCCATTGGAATAACAGTAGCTTAAGTTTTTACTCTTTCCCTCTTGCTAATAAGATTAGCGTATGTCTCGCAGCAGAATAAAGATTAGACTGTGTACAGATCCTAAAGTCATCTTCTTCCTAGGTAATTGATGTATAAGCCCCGGAGCTAACAATTTTGATAATCGAGAGCTTAATTTTGTATTTTTCTTGGTGGGTTCATCTGCTCGTGCATTATCACATGCTGCGCATTAAGCCTATAATAAAGACGTGTTTTCGTCTAACTTCTGTCAACATCGCATTCTTTGTTAACACGTGGAGAGGGACACTATTGGGGTACATCTATTGTACCCTACAACATTACGACGTGGAGTCATTGTTAAGTAGAAAAAAAAACGGATAAAATTATAAAATTGATTTATGACGTTCGATGCTTCGTCATAATCAAGCGAGTGTTGAAAATGTCCAGCACAATGTTGTACCACAGAAATTTCCGTGAGAGATCATATTTATCTACATGTATGTAATAAAAAATCGTGGTAAGAACCTTGTGAACTAATCCATAAGTGATTTAGTTTTATAATAATTTCGTGTATAATCATTTGAACTTGTATGATTTTGCCTCTTCAGCTTTTTGAGACTCAAAAGTTTCCCTCTGAGTTGATAACTTGAGTTGGTGCTGAAAATTAATTTGTTTGATACTTAAAATAAAATTATCCACATGATAGTTATTACTAGTTTTGATTTAAAAGATCTAATTAAGGCTTTGTTTGTTTTGCAGAAAATATGGGGAAAATATTTTTCAAAAAGTCATTTTCCAAGAAAATGTAATTATTTTCGGGTGTCTCAATCAAATCTGAAGATAAAATGGAAAATATTTTCCGTTGTTTGGTAAGAAAATTCTTTTCTTGCATTTCTTTTACTTATTTTAATTTTTTAATTCGATTTTTCATTATTTTGATTTTTTTAAAAAAAATCATTTTTAATTGATTTTTTTATTTAAACAAATCATTTTTTGTTTTCTTTTCTTTATTTTCCTCTTCTTCTTTTTAGTCGGCGACTGGCCACGATGATGATTGGCAACTAGCTAAAGGCGAGCCTAGAGCTCACCGACAAGCACGAGGCTCTCCCACCTCTGGCAATATCCAAGGCTGACGAGCTCGAGCTTTTGTTGAGGATCGAGCTCAATGATTTGGCGACCCTCAAGCTTGCCGGCCTGGGGCGAGCTCAAGACTTGCTTGTGGCTACTCGCCAACTGTCACTATGGTCGGCAATCGGCCAATAAAGAAGACGAGAGAAAACAAAGAAAAGAAAAATAAAAAAAATAATTCGAATTAAAAAAAAAAAAAAAAAAAAAGGAGGAGGAAGTAAGGGTTTGCGATGCTATGAGATGAGAGAGATCAAGTGGAAAACATTTTTCCCTAATTTAGAAGACTTTTTTCTTTTCCTAAAAATATTTTTCCCAATCAATTCAATTTTTGTGAAACAAACATCGGAAATCTGAAAAATGTTTTCTCCGAAATGATCGGAGCCTAAATCAAGAACTCACTTAATTCTCTTAGCAAGGATGAAGTCACATAACTCATTTAATAAAAAAAAGCATCCACATCTGATATAAAATGTTGACTATTACATTTCTTAAAGCTTAAAATTTCTCCATAGTATTCTGACATCCATAATTGGCGGAAAAAAGAAGACATTTTGTATCCAATATGCAATTACTATCAAGAAATTTATTATTTTCATTTTCTGTTACTTAAAACGGTCAGTATTTTAATTTTCAGCATTTAATTTTCAATATATCAACAACCGAAAATATCAGTGCTCAATATAGTGGTTCTTGAATTCTCAGGAAAGCATAATGCTTGGTGTAAATGTCAGTTGACTTGATCTTAAGTAGCAGTTGAGAAATATCAGTTTGAGTTGCACTTTTACATCCTACACATGTTTTTTTTTTTTTTTTTTTTTTTTTGGCTCTCTTTGGTCAACAATGATAAATAGTTATTCTTTACAATTTGCTGAACAGGACTTTGCTAAATCAAAAATAGACTTACCTTCTTTCGTTCAGCTATTTTAGCCTTCCTAGTTTACTTTGTAATTGAGGATACAGGTTAAAAATGACTTTTGACTACTTCTCGATCTTTGTTTAGTTTCTTTAATATTGTAATTTTCGCATCTATCTCTTTATCCTTTTAGCAAAAAGCTTTTAGCAAAAAGTGTAGGATGGTGACCAGTTAACCCAACGAAATATGCGCTGTGTGCTATATTCTCTTGAATATCAAACAAAATCCAGCACGCCACTTGGTCGTAGTATAGTATTCCAATCCGATAGAATGGAAAATTATGGCTCGTTTGGTAACCATTCGTTTCTTAATAATTTCGATCGAAATGGTTTTTTTTTTCTTTTTTCAAGAACAATTTTTAAGCATTTTAAGTTGTTTGGTAACTGTCCAAAATTTTTATTCCTAAAATAGAATTACATTTGGTATCGTTCTGAAATTTTTTAGTCCAAAATATTTTCTTTTAATTTTTTAATAATTTTATTTCTTTTTTCCTTTTTTCTTCTTTTCTTTTTTTTTTCTCTTCTACTTCTACAAGGTTTGCCGATCGCCAGCCTTGGAATGACTAGTGACCTTGCCGGAGCGTTGTTGACTCTCGGCAAGGCCGTGCCTCATCGACCGAACCTTATCGGCAGCTAGGCGAGCAGCCTTGCCCAAATCTTGTGAGGCTGAGCTTGCCCAACCGCTGGTGGGGCTTGACCTCACCCGATTAGGCGAGGCTCACTGGTGGCCAGGGGAGGCCCAGGCGAGGTCCACTTGGTCACTGGTGAGGCCGAGCCTTGTTGGTGGTTAGGCGCGCCTCTAGTGAGCTCGCCAGACCTACCGGCGGCGGTGGCGGTGGCGGCAACGGTTGAAGAAGAAGAGAGAGGGAAGAAGAACAAGAAGAAAGAAGAGAAAATAGAAAAAATAGATTGGCTTGATTTTGGAATTATTCCTAGGAACAAATAATCAACTTTTTTTTTACAACTTGATTTTGTTCCAAATTTACTTTCGGGAACAAAAAAGTATAAATTTGTTCCCGAAAATAAAAATTTTACCAAACGAATTTATGTTCCAAATCTATTATCGAAAACAAAAGAACATAAATTGTTACTATTTGGCAAGTTGCTAAAGGCAGTCTTAGGCCCTATTTGTTAAATTTTGTTTTTGTTCCCCATAACAATTATTTTTGTTTTGGAAAACGAAAAAATAATAGAAATCTATTTGGTAAAATTTTTGTTTTCAGAAACAAAAAAATCTATTTTTTATTTTTTTGTTCCTGGGAATAGATTTTGAATAAAAACAAAAAGTAGAAAAAAGTAACTTATTGTTCTTGAGAATAATTTCTAGAATCTATTTTTTTTCTCTCCTCTCTTCTTCTCTTTTTTCTTCTTCTTCTTCTTCTTTCTTTTGGCCGGTCGCCAACTTTGGCTATGGCGGCGCCGGCGATTGGCCAGACGAGGACTAGCGACCTCACTGGAGTGCCGCCGGCCCCCGGAGACTCTGAGCCACAGTGGGCGAGGTCGAGCCTCGCGCAGCCACGGTGAGGTTTGGCCTCCCCAACCGACGCGAGGCTAGGCCTCACCAGGCCAGGGCGAGGCTGAGGCTAGCTATAATAAAAGAATTAAAAAATTAAAAAAAGATTAAAAAAAAAAATCTAAAAATCCTACCAAACGTATTTTTATCCCGTGAGTATAAATTTTGAGAAATCAAACGCGTTCTTTTACTTAGAAATTGTTTTCGATAATAGAATCGGAAAAAATCATTTTTTATAAAAAATTATTCCCCAAAATAGAATCGTTACCAAACGCACCCTTGGCAAGTGGCATAATTCTCTACTCTGGCAAGATGAAAAATCCACAATTTTCGAAATGGGGAGGCGCGCTCCCAAAACTGTCAAAAGTGATTGCATTTCAACGATGGAGTTGGATTGTCCGCTTTACTAAAGCTGTTTTCAACGCTCAGTCACTCGACCAAAAGGAAAAGGGAGGGAGGCGGTCTTTCGTAGAGCAGAAGCTAAAGATCACAGGCAAAATCGACACATTCCCCCGCTTTTGCCAAATGGTCTTGGTCGTTTCGACACGTACTCGAACGATTCCCAAAAGCTCTTGTATCTTTCGTGACTAACGTTAGGTATACAAGAATTATGATTAGTCTACGAACAATGATTCAAAGCACTACGGTTAGAAACTACAACTGAGCATTTGAATAACCGGTTGTAACGCCCCCGACGAAACCGATTTCGAAAAATCAACTCGTGTTTCCAAACGTCATTCTTCGTAAAGCATTTGAAAAGACCAAAATCTTGGCGATGCCGAGTACCTACGGCAGGCAAAACCCAGGTTTGTCTCAGGAGGGTACGTACACAGTTGAGCCAAGACCTGAGAAATGCCCTTCAGTTGACTAAACCATCAGGAGGGTTAATACACTGAACCAAGTTATGAGAGACTTAAGAGTATACAAAACCACTATACCACACAACATATTGAAGAAAAGAGTGAGTGATCTTTTTGCTAATGCAAAGTGGAATCATCAGGTGCAGACTCTTGGGCATCATCATCGGTAGCTTTATCATCGCCACCCTTCTTGGCCTTCCTTTCTTGCCATCTTCCCCAGACCCACTTTAAGATGAGGAAGCCCCCAAGCGCATAGACCTGCAAATTTCACCAATTAAATTTTCCTCCATAAAATAATGCAAGAAAGCAACGAGCTTCAAAAAAGAAGGGTTTTGGATCTTCTGATGATGTCAAACCATGACAAATAAGAACTGCACATGATGCACCTCTTTTCCTAAGTACTAATTTAGTACTGAAACCAATTAAACCAGAAGACTAGAAATAAATAGAAATCCATGCTCCATTTACTTCTAGTAAACGTAGCCAGCAAGAATCCAGCATCAAAATGTGACTATGCAAGGGCAAGCCCGACAATCAGCAAAACAAAATAGATCAAGAGCTTGTGCTTTAACATACTAATCTGTTGGATCATAAATTTATCACCAACTTTAACACCCTCTTTAACTGTCCACGATGCTTGAGAAGCACTAATTAAACCCTCCTACCTTCTCATCGTACTTATCACAAGATACAATAAATAGTAGGCCTCCAACAATCTTCATTATGGTATAGAACTTTATACAGCTGGAGTGGACCATACGATCTAAGTGAATCAGCATGATAAAACCACTGCTACAAACATCACAACATTCAAGAACCTACAGCTGAGAGCTGCAATTGGTATGGTTTCTACAAACATTTTCAGGTTTCGTTCTCAGTGCAATAAAAAAACGAAAGCAACTTTGCTGTGTTTTCATTTTATATACGTACTTCAAAACATGCAGACTCCGTGATATCTTCCACAAAAAAAAAAAAAAAAAAAAAAAAAAAAAAAAAAAAAAAAAACATTGGGCAATGTTCTTTGATTATAGTATATTCACAATATATAAAACAGTAGATGTTTTATAAAGATAATAGAAAAGATGTTACTGAATCAATAGCTCAATATCTAATAAGGAAATCTCCTAATAATAGTATATACTTCCACATGTTTTCTTTGACTCCTCCAATTTTTTTTTCCCTGACAAGTGCCTCATACATAACAGTCATAGTCAGCTATAGAATCTGTATGGAGCTTTGACTGAAGCTTCAACAAGCCTTGACTGGGGCTAGTCAAAGCTTCAATAGAACCTGGGGAAGCCTCACCCAGCCACGGTTGAAGCTGGACCAAGCTTCAGTCAGCCTGGGAACCATTGTTTGTTCTGACGCTTCACTTGGGCAGTTTGTAAGTGAAGAAGACCGCACTTTGTCACACTAAACCGCTAAATAAAAAGACCAGTATTTATTTCGCATTTGAAAGATTGAAGACACAAAAAACCTGTTTTCTTTTGTGAGCACTACAAAAACATCCACTCGCTAGCGCTTTCCTACGAAAACTGTTTAAAAAATGACAGCAGACGTAGTTATAGCCTCCAAGTGCATTCCTTCTCACTGAAAACAAAAAGAGAGAATTTTGAAAATTTTCTGAATGCTAACAGGGCCCTCTTAGTCAACTCACTTCCTCAGTTCTTCATGCTCTTCATGCTCTCAGTCGGCGTCTCCATCAAAAGAACCTCACCACTATCTAACCTCACGACTACATATCCGAGCAAATCTGTGACTTTTTAGGATTAACGCGAAGGCAATGAGCGGCACACTTATCCCTCTCCGCCGTATGATCTGGTTAATTACATCCTCACTGGCCAGTGCAAAAGAAATTTCCAAATGACATTTCTCCGTCCGCCATCGTCTACAGCCTATGATGGGGACACAACATATCTTTCATAGATCTTCTAACCAACCCAGAAAAGTCTTCCCATTTCATCATCGCCATTCTCATCGAAGTATTCACCAAGACCCCCATAAATCAGTAAATTCCACAAGCAACAACAAACAATTGTTCCCGACACGGCAATTGATTCCCCCGAATGTAAAAAAAAAGCTCTCGATTCGTCTCATAATCGACACGGGGTGCCGACAAATTCCTGATCACGCGTTTAAAGAGACGATCGAACCAAAACCCCCCTTCACCAAAAACATCGTCGAGCATGCATCAACGCGATAACGACATCGACACATTCCGAGCAACCGAACAGAACCCATCAGCGGCAACCGCGTACCTGCCACAAAATCACGGGGTTCGACGTCTTCCCGGCCTCCTCCTCGACCTCGAGCTTCAACGCAGGCGGAGGCTCCAGGGGCTTGCGAGGGAACATCACGACGTCGGGCTTCTCGCCCTCGCTCTTCTCGCCGCCGCCGCCGGCAGCCAGCTCGGGTTCCTTCACCGGGGTCGGGTCCTTCTTGGGGAATTGGAATGGGAACTTGAAACCGAAGTTGGGGAAGAAGGGGAAGGCGTTCTTCTTCTGGTCCTTGGGGGCTTCACTGCTCACCAAGATCCCATCTTTCTCAGCCATGAATGTCCCCCCACAGAGAGAGAGAGAGAGAGAGAGAGAGAGAGAGAGGAGAAATTTGGTTGATTTGGGTTCAAAACTTGTTGCAGAGGTGGATAAAACAGAGAGAGGTTTGTAGGAATTGAAGAGAGGGGTAATGTAGGTGGGGATTCTTCTTGAAGGCACTCTTCTCCCTACTCTACTTTAGCTTTTGCCTCTAGAAGGCTGGAGTACTCGTAGCAAACTTACCATAAAATTGACAATGTTGTTTAGCTTCTTTTTTTTTTTTTTTTTTTTTTTTTTTTGTCTTTCTTCTTTTATTCTTTTCTTGTTTCTCTCTTTTAAGATTGGCGACTTGTTCAATTATATCCTTCTTCGGTAAGTTGAGGACGGTTGAACCGAAAAGGAATGAATCTCACTTGTTGATTTTATTGGAGTTAGTACCCTAAAAAAACTCAAAACTGATATACATATAACAAATTTATCATGAACTAATTTTTTGACAACTAAAAACCCCAAACTAATATATGTTTAACAAATTTATCTCAAACTGATAAATTTATCTTCTATTAATTTTCATTAAATTTTACTATCAAATTACTAAATTAAATGACACGTGATAGTTGAATAGCGTATGAATTTAAGATTTTATTATCCGTATGTCACAGTTATATAATTTTTGTGATTTTTTATGATATTAATTCAATTTAACATAGGGTATATTTATTACAAATATATCATTTTGTGGTTTTTGACGGTCGAATAAATTAATTTGAGATAATTTTTTTCACAAATGTACCATTTTTGAGTTTTTTGTAATCTTTTGGGTTACCTTTATAACATATATACTAGTTTGGGGTTTTTTATGGTAAAAAAAAATTAGTTCATAATAAAATTGTCACATGTGTATCAATTTTTGGTTTTTCAGGGTATTAATCCATTTTATCGATTTCTTCATAGTTATTTGATGAGTTATCATATTTCACATGGAAATTATAATGAAGATGTATATGGTTATTATAAGAGAACTGATCTCTCGACAGATTGTAGAAATCTACTTTTTAATGATCCTACAAGAGCTTGGTGATGGTTTCTATTTGATGTTTCAATAATGCCATTTGATGTTCTTTTACTATTCAAGAGAATAGAGGCAAATTATCCAAATATTCTTAAATCTATTATATTTTTTTCAAGTTAGTTTCAAACTTTTCAATTTTACAAATGAAATTTTAAACTCATCAAAATATTATCAAGTTTGGTCAATAATTGCTGACGTAAACACTAATCATCATACTAATATTGATGTAGACAAATTTTATTAGTTTTATATCATATCATTTTTTCTTTTTTTCATATTTTTTTCTCCTTCTTCCTCTATCGGCGGCTGGTTCCTTCTTCGTCTATCGGCCGCCCAGCCTTGGCAATGGCCAGCAATTAGCCAGAGGCTACGACCGGCGACATCACCCCTTCCCAAATTCCAGTGAATTACATTTCAAGTTAAGCCGCAAATCGATTTATATTGTGAAGTAGAAAAGATAAGACATGCTAATGGAAAGATAATTTAAATGTGACCCTATTAGGAGCTATTGCCATCAAACATACATTTTACACATAACGTAAAGAATCCATTTCATATGATGGCTTAAAAGGTCTTACATTAATATATACTAATCACAAAATAAAAATCCAAACAAAGATCTTGAGCTGATTAACATTTGCATGAACAGTTAGCCAAATTGATAAATTGGTCTGCAAGATCAAAAAACCCTGGGCAGGGTTTGCACTCTCATAGTGACTAGGACCCAAACATGCTGTGGCATGCAGATATTCAGACAGAATATGCGAAACAAACAGCATGACATGCGGAACGAGGATCGAAGACAATGTTTTCATGAGATAATAATCCTTAAACGGAGAAGAACCGAGAGACATTCACATTCCAGCATATTATTTCATATTATCTTCCGAGTAACAGGCAATGGAATGAGATTTTATTCCTGGAGCTAAAATTTGAAAGCCAGAGTCAGGTGCCGCAAATCATTCCTCGCCTTGATGACTTAATTTCCTCTCAGGTGAGTTGAGTGCAACTAATCGACAAAAATTTGATCCTTCGATGAGACTAGCAAGGGGTGTACAATGGAACGTCGGTCCCCACATAAAGTAGCAAGATCATCCCGAATCATTCTAAAAAATTTAGGAAGTGAAGCCACCACTGCTTCAGTGAGAAGATGAGGTCCCCGGCAGATAATTAGGGCATATTTTCCATGTTATTACAACATAAGTCTTCGCATGTCGCTGAAGTTCAAACGTAGAGCTGAAAGAAATGCACCTGCAATCGCAATAGCACCAAATGAAGGCAACGCGAATTTTCAGCAAAGAAAAACGAAAATGAATACTAGGTAAACATGTGTGACTCTAGAGTGCTAACTCCAGAATCATATCTTCTACTGCCAACAGTAAATTTGACAATTTTAAAATAGGTATAATGGTACTTCTTGTTACTCCAGCATTGATGATCAGGAATGCCGATGCACGTGGCAAAAATGTAAGAAGACAAACGACTGGCATCTACATATGGGGTAAAAATTGCTTTCCATATACCTATATACTAATCAGCGTGAGTGAAAAATAGAATAGCCATACCAATTAACCTGCTACCTATAACTTTTAACTAGACACAAATGTGAATTCAGCAGTGTGGAACCAGCGACAAGAATTGTAGAAACATGCGGTTCACCCTTGATACAGGGGAGGGTTAAAAAATAATATATTCAAGAGTAATTACACTATGATTAATGAGAATATTGCACTGTATCATTCAGCAAAAAGTACCTCCAACTTTGCCATCAAATACTCGGTGATCAGCAGATAATGTCAAGGCCATTTTCGTGACAACTGCAGGACGCTCGACCCCTGCGCAGCATGTAGGTAAGCTTACTTATATGAGTCACCTTAAACATGCACAGTACATAGAAAAGTGCAGTGCAAATAATAATATCTCACCGTCACTTCCAGTTACCGGTTCAACAACTTTATTTCCTCTCCCGACTGCAAGTATACCAGACTGCATGGAAAGAAGCACAAGAATTTGTATGAGGCAATAACATCTAATTTTGATCAAGCAGGAGATAAATCTCGTAAGATTCACCACAGCATGCACATATGATAAACGGATGCACACAAGTGCAGAAACATGCACACCACAAATGGTTCTGCAAAATCAATAAATCTATGGTACTAGTTTTTCTTACTTCCTCTTTCAGTATTTTAATTTCTAAATTATTTGAAGGAATAAGGCTTTTCATTCAATTGGCGCTTTATTTATGCAAAACTGAGGGAGTGTCATTACCCAATGACACTTTAATCTGAGCAACTAGCTATCCTTCAAAAGTGTGCACTCTCATAGCGGGTGTGGTCATGCATGATTTTTTTTTCCATCAATAATCCAGTTGTTCTTACTTCCTATTTTAATCTGTTAATACATAATTTATTTTAAGAAATAAAGCTTTTCATCCAATTGGTGTTTTATTTGTGCAAAACGGAGAGTGTCACTGCTCATTGACACTTTAATTTAAGCAAATAGCTATTATCCTTTGGAACTATACACTTTCATAGCAGGTGTGGTTGAGCTACTCTTACTTCCTCTTTTAATTTTGTATTTTAAAACTGAGGGAGTGTCACCGCTCTGACACTCTCGCAACGAGCGTGGTCGTGCATGAATTTTGTCCCATCATTATGAAGAGAAAAAAATTAAATAAACAGAAAAAGGCAAAGCATACATTCCTTTCTTCTTTTACATATATGGAGTATGGAACACAGACAATGCATGTCAACACAAGTGAAAGTGCAGAATTGAATAACCCTAACTAATAGAGGTTCAACAATAGTGTAGGGAAACGTTATCACGTGGTATTTTATATCTCAATTAACTGTAAACATTTCTCCTTTTTAAGGCACTTTCTCCTACAAAGCACATATATTCAAGATTGTCATCAATTGTGTTCAGTCAACTATGTGCTTTTCAGCCAATATGTGCTCGTGTCATTCTTGATGGAATTGGAATATGAATCATTTACCAATTTATATAGGTTTTATATGTTCTTAAAAGTCACGTAAGCTTTGATGCTTCCACAAAATCAATAACCGTAATTGAACTATATAGCAAAGATTTCCTCAAAAGATTTAATTACGTAAATAATCTGTGTTGAAGGAGTTTTGTAAATTTATTCTAGATTTGAAAGAACCAAATGCTTAAGCCTTCCAAGAAAGGGGGAAAAAAAGAGGACATGCACGCTTTTGTTTTAATTTTAAACCTAGAATTTCTACCAGCACGTCTGCTACTTACTGAGGGCAGCAAAACTACTAGCACGTTATGTCAGCATCCATGCATATTATAATGAGTGAACTTGTGAGAATGTATAGTGCATACGCTGAAATGTGCAAGGCAAAGAGGAATACCTGTGGGGGGTTAATAATTGCACAAAAGTGGTCCACTGGGAACATTCCCAAATTTGAAATGCTGCAAGGCAAAACAGTTGTTGTGTTGGTCAAGCATGAGTGAAAAACCGAAATGCAACTTCACGGGAAATGATAAACATCTATAAACCTGAAAGTTCCTCCTTGGAATTCATTTGGCTTTAGTTTCCCTGCTCGTGCCTTTTCAGCCAATTCCTTCACCTAAATGTAACAAACTACAAACATGATACGATCTGAACAAGAATCAAGGTCAACAAGAAAGAAAATAAGAGAATGAAAGAGGAACCTAAACATTCCAACGGTTATATCAACCTATCAAGTTCATAATTTCTATATCTAGATAGTCACCAAAACTTGTAATTCTGGTGTGAACAAAAATTCAACTAAGATAATGTGAAGTTGCATCATTAATTGTTAACAACATTAAAATGAATATTCAATGCTTAAAAGGAAGATAATAAGTTCATCATGATTAAATGGCTAATGATCTAGTACACAGGCATAACTAGAAATTAATGTAACTTTTTAATTATTCTAAAAAGTACCTCCGCGGATATTGAAGATATGGTCTTCTGCTCTGCATTTCTGACAATTGGAGTCATTAAACCCTGTAAAATGAGCCGTGCAGGATGAATTTTATGCAGAGGTCTACAATGAGGTTACAGAAAAGGATTCTCACTCAATTACCTTATCAGTCGCAACCGCAATTGATATATCAACGGAATCACAGAGAATCAGCTCCCCCTTCTCAGTGTCCCAATAGGCTGCCATGAATCACCCAACAAAACTTAATTTGTTTATGATAGTTTCCTTTGTTCACCTAAGAATTTCCTTGCATGCAGACCCATTTTATCCTTGATGTAAAGCAGCAACATGACCAACAAAAAGGTTTTATACCCCAATTTTGGCTGAGCCAATAGGTATTCTTCTCTATAATTTGAACATACAGGACATCGATGGGTTTCAAAGTATTAAAAATGTTTGAGTAACCCAAAATTTCCATCATTTTTCTCCATAAAAAAGCATTTCCGCACTTGAAGACATGATAAAAACTTTTAAAATCTCTGTCCTTACACTCATGTTAATCTGGGAAACGCAAATCGTATGAATTCACAGAACATAAAGTCCAAAGAGATGTAAAAGATACTCACACGATCATTGTTGGATTGAAAAGTATGAGAATTTGACACCAGCAATGGACCTTATACAAATCCATGAAACAACCCAGAACAAGACATACCAAAATTGATTGTAACTACATGCCAATCCAATGGTACTATCTAACTAAATGAATTCAAAGACAAACACCAGCAGTGCTATTATTGTACCGCTAGTTCAATCCATTGGCAAGTTCATCTTAAAAGTCTACACCAATTCTCTCCCTCTAATAGCTTACATAATTTGTGAGGAAGTACATGATCATAATACCCCAGAATTGAAAATCTTCTGTATTCAAAGATGAACAAGAGGAATCAAGTTTTAGGCAAGATCCTACCATCTTATAGAAACTTGTTTTTATCAGCTGTCAAAAATGCCTTGGTGATAGACAAGACCAAAGCTACTACAGTCCATCATTCGACCAAAAGGCCGAGAAGAATGCTAGTAACTAGTTATAAAAATGCATCAAAAAGCAGTTTTTCACTTCCCAAATTATTTTATTACTGTGCTATACATGTCTCACCATTTGCTTCTGGTACATTTCTAAGGGCAATGGCTACAGCCTTGATGACAATGTCGTTCACTGAGACCTTCACATTATGCTGCTCTGGAAAGGTGGAAATGACCAAAATCAGTGAGAATGAAAAGACCTGTAAAAGCTGAACAAACAAAATGAAGGTAGCTTCTCAAACCTATCAGCTCTTTCCTAAATTGAAGTAGAGGATCCAGTGCAACATCTGAAATGCACAATGGAATTTCAGTAATATGATAAATGAAAAAATGACAGGTGCAAGGGAAGAAGAAAATATCTAACCAATAGACAAGTATAAATGTGGCGTAGTCTGCTTCGACTCCAATAATCTTTTTGCAATAACCTTCAAGAAAACAAGATTATTAGAGCATGGCTCGAAAATCTACTACTTTGAGCACCCCAAGGGTGAAAACAAATGAGAGAAAAGGAAATGAATAAAACTTTATTATGATGAATTGAAATTTATATTGCCAACAGCTACCATCATCAGCTAAAAAATACTCTTCTCATGAGAACACCTATCTGAGTTCGTGTTAGACTCGTACACATTATTAGTCGAATCGCCACTACAACACGCAACTAGAACACTAATAACAAGAACACCAGAAATAGAAACTATTATGAATAATTTCTAGCCTAATTCCCTAAAAATCCCTAAACTTTATGTAGTCCCAATGCTGCCCCTAACTTTTTTTTTTGTCGCATAAAAAATCCACTTTCACTCTAGTCCCTTATCCGACCACACCTCCATAAATTGTCACTAGTTTACTCAAAATTATCGACATCAAATAGAAGTTCATTATTAGAACCTGTGTTTTCATCAACACCTACACCTTGGAACGGACAATAGCAACCTCTTGATGTTGACAATATTGAAGGAATCAGTGGCGATTTTGGACGCATGAACAAATTTGGAACTAGAATGAAAATTGGAGATTTTTTACGATACTAAAAAGGTTCGGGACACAATTGGGACTGGACCTAAAGTTGAGGGTTTTTTTAAGGAAGTAGCCCTATAATTTCCTATCCTATTGTATGTTGCTAGATCTATAAATTGCAAAATGCATGCAAAGGTCAATAAATTAATTCATAAAAAATAACACAAGAATTTTTTGCCCCAATATGCAATAGTTCTCACTTCGTTTATGATACCATTATTTGAGAGGTCATCTGACTTCACTATGTAACTATCACTCCAATCAGTAACTTTAGCTTAAGGTATTCAGCATGCAGACCCTCCAATTCAGCATATATGCTCACGGTCACATAAATGGATACCAACATTCATGGGCACCAATATAAGTAAGCCAGCACTAGGCAATTAAGTATTCAACCGCATAAGGAAAGTATTGTTAGTTTTACACTCAAACAAGTCTCATCATCTCTTCCCATTTTCTTTTCAAGTCCAAAGCAAACTTGCTTTAACTCCTTCTATTCTTACTATTAACCCATGCTCCCACTCCCAACTATCACATCCAGAACAATTGCAGAGAACCATAAAGTCAATAACAACACACTGGACAGCACATAGTGAAGTCTCTCTCATCATGAAGTTGGCAATCTCAATTTTTTTATAAAGAATAAACCAATGTATCTTGTTATGGAAAATTTACTGAATGCAGTAAACTCTCTAGAGAATAAGAGCCTGCTATTCAGTTTTAATTAGCTAATAAGAAATCACTATTCTCAGTGCACATAAAACTCACTCAAGAATGCTAAAAGAAGAGCTAACCTACTAGATTTTGGTCTTTTTCCTTCACGCCACAACAAGTTCATCTGTAGGTTTGGATTTCCTGAACAGGTGTGGGTGAAGGGATTTTCTGTAAAGAATTTTATTCATCTATTCTGAAAACCGGTGAAAAACAAAGCTTGCTCAAGTATTCAACAGTCATTTTAAAAGCCTACTCTGTGCATTAGAAAAATAATGGATTATTTTCCAAGGAAGGAGAAATTATTAGTTACTAAAAGTTCGCATATGAATCTGCCTAATGGTTTTGGCATCACATTCTCTTGATTTTTTTCTGGAGATGATAAAATCTATTTCTTCCAAATTCTCTTGTATATACAGATGTGCAACTTGTGGATGCTTTATTGGTGAGCACCCTCTCACCAGTCAAAGTATACTACAAAAGATGAAACGCAGGCATATCATGTTACAATGACTTCTTTTGCAAGTCGCTTGTTGAAGCTTTCTTTCCGTACGATCATATTGAATGCCAAAGGCCCACGATTTCGATTTGACTAGTTGTTATCCATTTGAATAATATCATTGTAAGCTGCAGAATAGGGTGTTATTTGATCTTCCATAGACAACTGAACTATATAGCACTAATCAAGTCAAGTCGAGGTGCATTAGAGTGTCATTGCCACTTTCCATTCACTCTAAAAAGCTATCTATTTTGTTGTCAATGTGATATGTAATAGAATAGCCAACATATATTGATCAGGAGAGTACGTATATTCTAGAAAGACAGAAGAGCCACAATATTCTCTAACTAAACACACTTGGCAGTAGAACCTAACTTAATTCCAATAACAGTGATAAGAATCCAACCTTGCGAATTTGACTGTTTGGCAGATCTTCAAAAGAATCTGACTGCTTCACATGAGCACTAGTCTCTGCTGTTTTGGCTGTCGACTTGGGAAGAATCTCAGTCAAAGGTTTTTTATCTTTGGTTATGCTTGGAGATGCTTTTCCAGACTTAATGGCAGCTAGAACGTCTCCTTTTAGCAAAGTACCATGGGCACCTGACGCCCTCAATGAAGATAAGTCCAGTCCATGCTCTGTAATAAGCATTTTTGCAGATGGACTGATCCTTGAAAACTTAGATTTCCCCAGATTAACTTCAGCTCTCGGTTTTTCATGGATGGGCTTTTCTTCCTGTACCAAACCACTGCTAAGAGAATTTTTCACGTGCTCGATATCATCTGGATCTTCAACCTTGAAAAGGATTGTGCATTAGCATTTATACATGTCTCAACGAGATAAAGGTTGTAGGGAGTAAATAGACAAAAATTCGAAGGAATCAACATGAATAGTATCTATAATCCTACATAACTGGAGATAAAACATACAATGGTATTTGCAACCATGACTTACAGTTACTGCAATTGGTTGTCCAACAGGCACATCCTTTGAACCTTCTGGTGCTAGTATCTTGGCCAAGTAACTAAGACCAACATAATTTCAGGAAAAGTATAAGCAAGTGAAACCAAAAGACACAACAAGATCTTCAGATCTTGCACATTCTTATTAAACAAGAGACTACAGCATTTAGTAACTTCTACATGTGAACGTGCAGATAATCTCTAGATTTGAATATGGAAATAATAACCTCTCAAAAGCTGTGGCTCATAGCAACACAGGAAGTTAAAGGAAAGACTTAAAATAATCACTGCCAGGTTCTTTACTCTTCAATGAAATTATTTATTAGACTTTCCATGCATGCACACCTCTTGTGAGGGAGAGACAGATTTTATCTCCTCTGATGAGTAACTGAGCAATGTGTGATATCAACATTCATTAATCATTTGTGCCTTAAACATTGCACAACTACCTACTATTACCTTTATCAAGGAGCAAGGTTTTAATTTATGCCAGTCCATTTCAAATGCATGATATCTCAACCAAATCCAATGCAGCATCAACCCAAAAAGGATCAGTTCACCAATCTACTAAAAATCAAAACTGCATTGAGAATTGGTCCCATTTAACAAACTCATTTTGAGAGAGTCACCACTTTCTACCACCCATCCAAGTCTTGAAACCAACACTTGCAAATGGCTTGCTTTTGTAACTAGGCCAAATAAAAACAAAACTTCTACTATCTACCATCTATTGTTCATGGAAATTAGAGAAATTGAAGTTCAGTTCAGGAAACTCCAGTTTACATTAACTCAGCTAACACCCTTAACATACACTTCCCACGACTTCATTGTCTAGTGATAAAAAGGGATACAAATTAAGGCTCCGTTCATTTAGCGGAAAATGTGGCATTTCTGAAAAATATTTTCCAGTAAGTCATTTTCCAGGAAAATATAATTATTTTCCAGTGTTCGGATGAAACCTGAAAATGAAGTGGAAAATATTTTTCGCTGTTCGGTGAGGAAAATCTTTTCCTCCATATACTCTTTTTCATTTATTTTATTTTTTAAAAATTGATTTTTAATTATTTTTAATTTTTAAAATCTATTATTGATTTTTTTCATTTTTATTTTTATTTTTCTTTTCTTTTTTCTTTGTTTTCCATCTCCTTCTTTCTTGCCAGATCGACGAGTGCGAGCTTGAGATCGACGAGCTCGAGGTTCGCCTGGCGATGGCCGACAACTAGCCAAGAAAAAAGAAAAGAAAAAGAAAAAAAGAAAAGAAATAGAAAAAGAAAAAGGAAATTAAAAATAATTCGAATTAAAAAAGAAAAATAAAATTAAAAAATAAGTCGAATAAAAAAAGAAAAGAAGAAGAAAGGGGAGAAGGAAGTAAGGATTTGTAGAGGTGTGAGATAAAGAGGAAAATGTTTTCTACTTTTCAAAAGTGGAAAACATTTTCCCCTAATTTAAAAGACTTTTTTTCTTTCATGGAAAACATTTTCCCCAAGGAATTCATTTTCCGTTAAACGAACGCCGAAAAATCCAGAAAACGTTTTCCCGGAAATTATTTTCCGCGAAACGAACGGAGCCTAAGATTACAGATTCTTTTCGTATTACAAATAACAAGGATGATAACTTCATCATCTCCTCTTCAATTTATATGTCAAGCTGAAAGAGTCCAATTAACTAGAGCAACATGCATCATTATTTTTCTGTCACTTCTGCACTCTACTTATAGAGCATGCAGAGAGACTCACAAAATCCTACTTAATCCAACATATAACCACCTACTAAAATTCCTAAACTACCAAATATACTTAAACATGAGCATTTGCCCAATTCCTAAGTTCCAGTTACACTTCTCTCCCATCTTGTCTCCCAGTCCCAGACCTCCATCTCTATTCACCAAAACCATATCATGCAACTCTGCATATCTATTTTAAAGATGTGATGAAGAGATTTTCTGTGGTTTATGTCAAAAACCTAAAGCTGAATTGGCATGACTTGTATATGCATTAAAAATATTTTCTTTCATACTTCCCAATGTAATCTCACTCCAAGTTCTGCCAAAATCTCCTAGACATCCTTTTTGGCCCTCCATATTGTTGGAGAGATAGTCAAAAGGACATTCACAGATGGAACAGCAAACAGTTGAACAATCAATAACAGCCAATAGATGACCAAACTCGAGCAACACAGTCACAGAAACATCAGAAAGAGAAACAGAACATATGATATGCAAACTTATTTAGCCATGAAATATTACCCTTCTTCAAGACTTTCAAACTCAAGAGTGGCTTTATCTGTCTCTATCTCACATATCACATCGCCCACTTCTATCTGAGAAAAAAGCATACAATAAAAACACGCTGATTTGACTAGTTGATTTGAACTGGTCAGGAAAATAAAACCCTAAATCTTAAGTTTACTTAATAAGTTATTCATAACACCAACCTTTTCCCCTTCCTTTTTTATCCACTTAGCAATGTTCCCCTGGTTCTGCATATGCACAAGCAAACCAGAAAATGAGCTCCTAAATAAATCAGCCAAATAAGCTGCACTTCGTTTGTCAATTCAAAGCCAACTTCCAATCTCTCCTTACCATTGTGGGAGACAATGCTGGCATTCCAAGGACAACATGAGGAGGAAGTTCGGATGTGTTGATATTAACAGAACTTGTCTCCTGCACACCACCTTCAGTTTTTATGTTCTCATCAGAAACCTTTTCAGATTTAGCTTCTGATCCTCCAGCAACAGAAGCTGGTATCTTCTGAACATCATCTAATTCCTCCACCTTGGAGAACAAACAAGCAAAAGTAAGCAACACAAATAAATGTAACTGCAGAAGTTCTCATTATTTTTAAGAAATGAGAATCTCATAGAGCAACTATGTCAGTAACAGTGCCACAAGGAAAAACTGACACCATGATTAGACATAACCATTTACCAAATATCAACGTCATTCCAAAAACATGATAAGGAACAAATGTTACATTTCTAAACCAAAAAATGGAGAGCCTGAAATCTTAGAACTATAAGAAAATCGAGGACAAACAATAATACAGAATCACTTCATGAAAATAGATGCCTTATGAAAGTTCGTTAGAGCCAAACCTATCTTCAATTTCTAAAATCCTAGATACAAGTGTGACTTTTGTAGAGCAAAGATACAACCCTATAAGCTTTTCAATATTGCTAGTAAAACACAAGCGATGCAGTCAAACGAGGACTTCCACAGTGGATTGCTTTATTTGTCTAAAAGTAATTGACAGCCTCAAATAATCGGGAACTAATAATAAACCCCTAAACAAGTTTCATATAAGAAATTAAGGTACTATTGAAGTACCAACATAATAATTTTGCTGTCAGTTGTCCAGTGAGAAGCTGGTGACAAACCTATTTGGAGTCAATTTCCCTCTCCAGCAGCTTGAGGCTACATTCGAACTAACATTTGTAGTTAATATTTTATTTACTGAAGAATGTTCTGCCAAACAAGAACAAACTAGAGTATTTATATGACAACACCAATATCACTTTTTATAAAGGAGCCTAGAGTATTCATAGAAGTACTTTAAATTGCATTTTTAGAGAATTAATTTTTTTGTCATTACAAATCATCAGAAAGGGAAAAGAAAGCAGAGTCATTAACAACTTCCCCTGGAGCACTTGTTAAGCATGCTTAATTTGGAATGCTTCAATTCAAAGCAACAATTAAGCATAACTCGAACTCAGTCCATGCATTGGAAACTGTAAAGTTTCCTTAATTAGAAGTTTACCAAGTTCCCTGGGGCACTCGTTTAAAAAGTCCCAGAAGAAAAAGGAGGATTGCAGCCAAAAAAGGCATTGCATTATATTACGACGTTAAACTGAACTAATGCAAGTAAGAACCCAAAATCAGAAGATAAATAAATCCAACGATATAAAGAAATATAGAAGCCAAGCAATTCTCTAGTGATTTAAAATGGAGTAAAGGATCGAGGTGAATCCTACCGTTATTGCAATAGGTTGTCCAACAGGAACATCCTTCGAACCATCAGGTACCAAGACTTTAGCCAAAAAGCTGCAGAATAGTACTTGCATGTGAGATGAGATCCAAAATTCTCTAGGAAGGAAAATAAAGATGACTCTTGGGTACTGGAAGAAAGACTATTGGGGCACAGCAAAAACTCCACCCTAAGGGACTGAATTTTTTGGCACACCACATTCCAGGTGACAGAAATAGCAGAGCTGTAGAATTACCCTTCTTCAAGACTTTCAAATTCCAAAGTTGCTTTGTCTGTCTCTATTTCACATAATACATCTCCCACTTCTATCTGTTAAAGGGAAAGATAAATCAGTAAAAGTAGCCCTAGCAAAAAGAAAAGTCTTCTCCCATCAGCGTATGAAAGAGAAAAACTGCAGGTTATTGTTGTTTAGCAGGTAAGCAGACAATCTTTAAAACTAACCCCTTTCTTCCAATACTGACCTTATCTCCTTCTTTCTTCCTCCATTTTGCAATGTTGCCTTGGTTCTGTCCAAGCAGAATGTACATAAATCATAGAGAAAGGAAATGGAAAACACATAAGATGGAAACCCCTCCAAAAATTCCAGAGGAATATCTCACCATAGTAGGGGACAAGGCTGGCATCCCGAGAACGGTATGTGGAGGAACGTCTGCAGAAATATACAATACCAGGTAAAGGGGATGAGGCTCTTCTAAGAAGATAAGTTTAATGGTAACAAATTATTGGACCTTCACTGCTATAGAAATTGCTAAAAGCAGAAAGATTGATCCAACAAAGAAGCCTATATAGGATCGAAAAACTTCCAGAAGCAAAGCCCATATATATATATATATATATATATATATATATATATGTTTAGATCCAACCCTTCATTCAAATTGTTCATTTAGACTTTCCTCACATGTTCCTTGTTAGATTAGCATGATTCTTATTGGGAATTAATGGTTTATGGAAGACAAGAAAAATGTTTCAAATCCAGAAATTCCTAGCCGAAATTGGTTTAGGGAATGTTGCCTTTACCTCTAAGTATTCAATACATTGTTGATGGCATCATGCCTCTTTAAAAAGGGAGACGAGTTAATGAGCATCAACCTTCATAGGTCAGGTTAGTCCAACCAAAAGAGACACAGAACCTTTAGAAAAAGTTCGAATAGTCATATTATCACCCAAATCCCAGAAATAATACCAAATTATAAAGGTGAGCTGCATTTTAAACCATCCTAAAACTCATTATTGAATCTTATATTCACGAGTCAATTCTATCAATAATTGAAAAAATGAGCTTTCTTATCTCACTCACAAGCCAATCGCAACCCTAGTTACACACTTGGGCTCTAAAGCCACAATGTCAGATAAAGTGCAACAAGATACTTATTAAAGAGAGAAGGAAACATGACCTTCCCACAACCTATCATGGACACATCTTTCCTAACTCAATGTCATGGAAGCTTTAGTGAAGATCTTTTTGCTTGTTCAGCAGCTCTAACAATGAACTTGGTCAAGAAGTAAAAGAACCTTCTTTATTATATATTATGAATCCTAAGCACAATGGTGACTATACATTATAGGTAGAAGATTATGTACCTGTGGATGAGAAGTATCGCACGCCAACTTGCAGCTGCCCATTGAGGAAAAAATGAGAACCAGCATAATAATGAATTCCAGCACATTGGAATTTGCATACTTACCCGATGCTTCATGTAAGTATCATGAACCCCAGTGGCAGAGAAAGAAGCAGGCCTGATAATGTTAAATTTTTAATGTGAGCAACTTATAGCATAGGGATTGAGATAATCAAGCATGAAACATAAAGGAAAAAATCTTCAGAAATGAAAGTGATGATTAGATAACCTAGGAAGGGGTCTAATCAGATAGTATGGAATCACTATCAACTGAAGTTCCATGACAAAGAAATGGACCCAAAGAACTTTGGTTTAAATGTCATTTGTGCATGTCTGTCCACAAAATTGCTCACAGATTCATGCATGGAATGTATGTACATAGGCTAGAAGTAGGGCAAAAGGATTTATTGAGACACTCTTAAATCAGTTTGAATGTCTAACGTATCTTCAGTTCAACCTACTCCTCTGCTGCAGACAACGCCTAGCTTGAATTAATTCAAGTTAAAACTCACTCAGAACAAACTAACCCTCATAAAAACCAAACGAGACAGTTGTGAAGCAGCATTCCACCACCTTCCCAAAGTAAATACTTTAAGGGCCATAAATTAAGCATACAAAGTGAGGAATGCATTGCACAAAGACTTGTTTCATAGAGCAAGACATAATAGCTGCAGACCACGATTGTAGGAAAAGGAGAATGAGAATCATTTGTGAGCAGGCAGCAATAGAAATGCAACAGATACAGACCTTAATGTTATTTCATCTATCACAGAAAAGTTCCTCCTATTGCAAGAGCTGCATCAACAAGTCCAAGTTAGTTTAAGGCACATGATCCTTGCAAATGAATCCTACCGAACAAGCTAAACAAATTCATTAGAAATTCAGGAGCTGCCTTATGAGGGCTTTTAAAAAAAAAAGCAAAATAATTGCAATTGTTAGATTATCCATTTATCACCCAAAAAAGCTTACACTAGATATTCACGTACATAAGTACATAAACCAGATGAGACATCATAACCATAACACTACCCAGACACATAAAAACCATTCATGTAACATATCTCCACTCTCATCAATACCTAGGAATCAAAGAAATACAGCCTGAGAGAAAATGGTACGTAATTAACTGATGCATTTTCCTTTCATATCAGATAGATGAATTGGCATCCTCAGACTCTTCTGATCCTATTTCAGCTTCAATTTATTAGAGAGTATAGTATAGAAAATACAGAGCAAAACTCCACAAATCTGCAATAAAGGAGCAAAGCCTTACTTTGAAAAAGGAAAATTGTTTCCCATGATCAATTTCTTGAAAAAGCGGTGTTCGTGTACACTAATGTTAGATCAACTAAAGATTAGTATACATAGAGGAGCAACTTTGGTGCTGTGGTAAAGTAAGTTAGGAACAAGATGCAACACGTCCTTGCAGACAAAGACGCACAGCATCTCTACAATCTGCCTCACTCTTAAAACACCCGCAAGTCTTCCGTAATCTCTCATATCAAAACGCGAAGAAACCCGGCAAATACAATTAGAGACAAAGCATTGGCTAGACATAACAACACAAGGAAAAGAACACAATTACAAACGCAAACGCAAGGTATCGCCATCATCCACGGCAGACGCAAGCTAGAAATCACCTAGCCACTCAAAATGCTCGATCACTGCCAGGCCAAAAAACAGCGTCGAATCAAAACCACTCGGATCCACATTTTTAATTCAGCCTTTCCCACATAATTCAACAAATCCTTCCGAGCCTCATCTCCACACGCTTAAATGCACGCCGAATCGTCACTCAACGCGCAAATATCCTCAAAATGCAGAGAAACAGCTCTCTCGGCAAACATCCTAACGCGCAACCATAGGATTTTTCCCTTACCCCAGACGTGAGTCCGAGAAACCACCCGCACGTCGCGATCGTCCGCTCCGATTCCGAAGCCGCCCGATTTTTCTCTCGGCGAAGCAGCATTCCGAACGCGAGAAGAAAGAAAAATAACAACAAATCCATACACACTCCCTTCCCCGTCTATAAAAACCAGCACCGCACCGCACGCGATCATTCGATCAGACGCGCAGGATCGGTCGCGGCGACGGAGGATGAGATTACCGGGACGACGCGGAGGAGGCGGCGGCGGCGATGGAGGAGAGCGAGCGGGCCCTGAGGAGGAGAGGCGCGCGGGAGATCACCGGGCTCCGGAGACGAGAGAGCGCCATGCGCGAAAGCTTGCTGCTCCGCCTGCCTCTCCCTCCGACGGCGACGGAGACGGCGGTGGCGGCGGCGACGGAGGCGACGGTGGTGATGATGGTGGTGGTGGTGGTGGGATTTGACGTCGAATTTTGACTTCCGAAATGAGGGCGCTTTCCCGAGATCGAGCGTGGCGAGCTACTCTGTCCAAAAAAAGCCACGCGATCTCTCTCCAACTACCTCCCACTCCGTCTATCGAAAATAATTAATTTAATCTCACAAAGTACGAATTTCACATGTTAAATAAAGAGAAAGACCATCAAAAATCCCAAATTTTATTCAAAATAATAAATTTACTTCAAAAAAAATTTTATAAAATGAAAAATTCCAAATTTTACTAATCCTGATGACATTTTCGCCTTATTTTTTCTGTTTTTTCTTTTTCTTTTTGCTTTCCTTTTTTCTTCTTCTCTCGTACCTCCGCCGTGACCGGCGGAGGGAAGAGAGAAGAAAAAGAAAAAAATTTAAAAAGTAAAGGACGAAAGGGTAAATGTGTCATACGAATACGAGTTCAAAGTTTTTTGAGTTATGAAAAAAAGTTTGGGATAAATATGTCACGATTGGCAAGGTTTTGAGTTTTTCATGTCACAAAAAAAGTTTGGATTAAATTTGTCATTTGGGCAAAGTTTGGAGTTTTTTTATAGTCTTTTCCCTTAAATAAATAGTGGGATTTTGAGAAACTTATTACATATTATTAAACAGAAATTAGAAAAGTGAAAGGAGTAAAAAGAAAACAGAAATTTTAATCCCTAAAAGTCGTCCGGGCAGTAAAGCGATCGAGATTTTTGCACTTTATAAAGCACGAGATTTCAAATCCGATTTATGCCCAGTGTTTAATTATTAATGCATTTCTCTTTCGTGCATCTATAAAGACATGGCAGTACTAATAATTGTATCATTACTCTTTAAATCGAAGAAGTTTAAAAACCCCATTAAAAATTATTACAGATATTTTATATCGATCGACATCGATAGCTACTCATATGATGATTAATATAATATGATCATGTGAACTAACTTAATTTGATAATTAGCGATTTTGACACAACTATAGCAACTTTTTCGGTGATTTAATAGGCATCGACTATAGACAGAAGCTCGCGTCGCAAATTCCATTTGTTTTTCAGCCCAAGACATGGTAAAATATCGCAAATATGGAAGGAGATTTTTATAAAAATTGGGAAAAACCTGTAAGAAGAGCTGAGAAATGTTCAAATAAATCAAAATTTATAAATAAATAAATAAAAAGGAGAAAGAAAGAAGTATATAATTTGGCAGAGCTTGGGCGTGCTCTGAGCCGTGCAAGGTTGACTTCTATCACATGAGAATGAGCAATGGTTGACCAAGTTGGAAAAAGTAGTTGTCTACAGAGAATTTGTGTCTGTCTTGTTTTTTTTCCAATAAATTGATGATGAGTGTTCTTACAAGTTACAACAAAATAATAAAGAGAACCCCCCCTCAGAATCTCTACAACCATTTTTTCCATTTTACAAACAAGCTTGGAATTACATCAAATAATTTATAAAAAAAAAGGGAAAATAAAAGGAAAAGAGGGGAAAAAAGGGAAAAAGAAAGAGAGAGAAGGAAAGAAAATTGGTCCTGTCATATGCATCAGTTACCAGCAGGGTTGGGTAGGAGATTTTAAGGGGGATAACACTGTGCAGCTAAATTCTGAATCTCGAACTTCGAATTTTCGCTTGTCCGTCTTGTAAAAAATTTCTGGGGGGTCGATTGCTTCAAGTATCCCCCCCTTCGTGCCTCTACAGTATCGAAACGTCCGAAGGCGAAGGAGCCTCACCGACTTTGAAGACCCTCGATCGCCTTTTTCCATTGCCATGCTCTCTGTTTCGTATCCTCGAATGACATTACCTTCTTTGGCTGTAACAGCAGCAAATTGAATCAGGCTAACCAATAGCTAGCTTATGTGCACATAAAAATCCCATTTAAAGAGACGGGAAAAGCATTAGACCAATCACAGCATGCCAGATCGAAGAAAATAATGCACAAATGAGCTACATCTGAAGTTAGTCTCAGGAATAAAGCAAGAGACATCACCGGCAGTATGATGCATAGACAATGCCTTACAGTTTCTATACACAGCATCCCAATCAGAGATTTCAGATTCACAAATTTTTGTATTACAGAATGACTAAGATAACCAAACATTAGTTGGCCATTTTTTGAGGTCACATTGACTGGATGGCCAATGTTGATGATAATTAATGCTTATACGTGCTATTCCTTTTGAAACCCAAACATATTCTGCAGCTAAATGTCCCAGCATAACTCACAAGGACATTTTAATTTTATCAGCAAAAGGGTTTGGACAGAGAATTTGGCCGAGATAACTCAGCTCAACTTATAACAGAGAAAAGAGACGAACCGTGCAGATTTTGAAGCTTGAAGGACTTGCGACTTGGACATTGAGGTCGTTAGGATTGTCAGACCAGATAATATTTCCTTTCACAACTAGTTTTGCCGGGTCCACGTATATTAATTTGGGCTTATTAGTAAGAATAAGCTGAACCTTCTTGTTTGTTAGCTTCCTTATTTTCTTCACAGTTGAGATCATCAGGACAGATTCCCCAGGATCCAGAAATTGTTGCCTGTCATGTTAAGGTTGTCAGATTGCCCAAAAAATATAGAAACCATGCTACATAATAGTAGCCCAAAGCCACCAAAAATGACGACCTAGACAACTTCCTGGTTGAAATAGCAACACAACAAATTAAAAGCTGAAACAGAAGCTATAATCCAAGATATGGTCAAACTATGAGACTGATAAGAAAATGCCATTGGCCGTTGAGTTAAGTCCAACAGTGTCATTTCCAAAGAAGGCATCACCTCTAAAGTCAAAATGTGTGTATAGAATAAGTAGATTAATATACAGACACTCGAACAAGCATCGAGTAATTTCATCTTTCACGACTAGAGGACATTAAGCACCATCTAACCACAAAATTGAGCACCAAGAATAACCTATATTCTGATAGACCATCTTAATATCAATTTCAAGCAAACAAGAAGTCCTGACAATCTTTAGGTAAGGATGGGATGCCATTGGTCGTATACAGCCCTTTTTTACTTGCATATTGGACTATTTACACCGTGCATCCTACAGCTTTTCCCATATCCCTCACTGAAGAAACCAAAGACCCAAAACAACTAGCTAATTCTGTTTTTCATTTGTAACAGACACAAATAACGCCCAATTAGACAAATTTCAAGAAGATGAAGTGATACCATTTAGAATCAAAGGAGTCAATGGAAGCGAGCCTAGTTATATGAGCAGATGATTCTGAAGATGATGCAGGACCGCTATTTCCCTCAACTTGCCTCAATGCACCATCCCCAATGTGAGAAGGGTTCCATGAAGAGTCCTGAGAATCATCAGCATCCCCTGATTGAACCTACAAAAAGAAGTTCCCTTAAAATGATATCCCAAATGTCTGAATGTCCATATGCTTCAAAAACCAAATATATTGTACCACTTGCTCCAAAGCTAGTTTTGGCGGTACTTGCTTTCTTAAATTTTTCCAGTCAACTCCTGCAAAGAATGGGTGCATTTTGAGTGCTCCGTAACCATCAGGTCCAGCGCCTGGTCTTCGGGTAGGTTCAATGTCCTGTGCAAGATTACTTGGGCATTAAACTACGCATGCCATGCTCCGTAAAGCAACATGAGATGCTTTTTATTTTTTCCCCAATAAAAGAGATCGATAGACCTATAATTTTTTTCCTTTGAGCCCATTGAATTACAAAATTCATAAAACCGAGATGTTTTATGTGACAGTCCCAAAAGCATTAATAGCAACAAAAATAAGGTTCCGAATGATCTCATTCATATCATAATACAACACCTCATAAATTTCTAGCTCCAATATAAGTAATCAAATTAACTGTATGTGTAATAGAACCCATGCACACATAATAACTCCATGCTCCCTCTAAATAAATCGGTAGGAAATTCCAGAGTAACAACCAGAAATTGAACTCAAGGACTTGCTCCCTGTTATGGACCAAACAATTCATGATAAAGCATTTAATGTTCCAATATTCAAAGTTTTACAGGAGCACCTCCTTGGTGCCTAGGAAGCAGTGCTAAAGCTTTTTTGCCGTATGTGGGCTTTTCCTAGTATTTTCTTGTGAAGTATAACTAAGGGCTTATCTTGATAAAAACAATTCAAACTTCAAATGTTTCATTCCCCAAGTCTCATTGAAGCTTAAACATATGTTTAGGATGTGGTGCAGTACTGCTATGTGATGAAAACGGGTAGATACAACACCACCACCTCCATCCCTATCATCATTTTATTCCATGCGATAGCCTTTCTTTTGTTTAATATAGATATGGTATGGACAAGTCATTTTGCAAGTTGTCCATTTATAACCACGCTCTACCAACCACTCATAATAAAAAAGCAGGACAGTCTACATGATATCGTCCCACTCGACCACCACTAGCCATCTCTTTTTTTTTCTGCCCCTTAACTTACTTGCTCACCAAGCATATGTTGTTCCACAGATAACTCCTATTTCCTTGCGTGTGTATTTTCTTTTTCGCACACTTATTGTATGAGTACCGTTTTCTTGTATATGATGAATCCAAGTTGCAGAATCCATGCCGGGGGATTTCAGATCTCATATACAAGGATGCCACTTGCTTCAGATGTACATATCAGTCCATTTACCCTTTCCCAGAAAACAAAGAGAGCACCTCATAGTTATTCACAGAATTATCAGCACATGGATGTGGAAAAAGCGCTGAAACATTGTTCATGAATCTGATCTACTTTTCATCTTCTAAACCAATTGAGAGGAGCTGACAAGATTCTGTTAAGACTTGTTCAGCAACAAACAGAAAAATGTCTAAGGGTGGGTTCGTAAAAAATTGGGTGAGAATAGAAAGGACCAAAGTATTTATGAAGATCACTGGATAATGTGATTGATCTGCATGCAATTCATGTCTTCACACATACAAGTTGAAGAAGCGGAGATACAAAAACAAAAATATAAACTAATCGATGCCAAAAATCAGTGAGATTTTATATGCATATGCAAGATATCAGCCAGCCAGAAAAGGACTACTATTGCTCAGAGAGTCATCTCAGTCTTATGTCAATGCAGCTCCATGCATTACACTATCTGTTCTTGCAAAACCAATGGAGAGCACATGTAAAGAGCTCAAAACTGTACTTCCATCAAACCTCCCACTAGACTCAGCCTTGTCATCTAAACAAGGCATCAGTTCTATCCTAGCTGCATATGTATGATGAAATCCATATGAAGCGTCTGAAACAAAAGAATGGTCAGCACAGAAAGGTCCCTCTCCATACTTGCTGGGGAAACAGAGGCTCTTTGCATAATAGTTAATAAGAAAGCAACATTATCTTGGCAAAAACATGCCCCTTCAACCCCTCTCCCCACCTTTCAGCTGCCAAACTCTATGAAGGATTTCTAGTAAGGGGAGTATGGATTCTTTCTCTCACATTGCTGCTCAAGTGTATCCTAATACAGAGTCCTTCATATCATGAATCAATGTATCAACTCATGATGACTACCACAAATTAACCCTACCAGTAATTTCATTGCAGATCAAAATCTGATGACAACATAGTAAAACTAGGCACTTCCAGTTAATAAACTAGACAAACCTACGAAATCACTTTCAATCCTTGCAGAGTGGAAGCATGTTGTACAAAACAATTTCTTCAGCATCAAGTCAGGAGCTTACCAACAACCTGTCAATGAGGTCCTTTGCTTTATCAGAAAAGTACTCTGGAAATCTTATATCTCTCGCTATAATTCGTTGGAATGTAAGCCATTCACTTGCATCTTTAAAAGGAGAAGTTCCTGAAAGCATTTGATACAAAGTGCAGCCCAGCGCCCAGAGATCATTTCTGTTTGAATATATGTTCAGAAGATCAAACTATCATCCTTAAAAGAATGCAAGGTTAGCAAGAAAAGATTCACTCTAGTGCCCCAAAAATGCTATTCCAAATTTGCTAGTACTGAGGTGAAGCATTGAATAGTGGAGGGTGCCATACCCAAAAGTGGCTGGAGAGGAGTTGAGGACCTCCGGAGGAACATATGCCGCTGTGCCCACAAAGGTACAGGCCTTATCATCTGAAATGGAGTTAAATAGAAGAACTTCAAATGCAATGAAAAGGTAAAGTGTCGTCGGAACAAGTCTAAACGAAAACCACTCTCACCTGATGCTGCATTTGGAAGGACAGTTATACTGCTATCTTGCATAGGCTTCACACTCCCAAAATCAGCAATTTTAATATGACCTTCGTTGGTAAGGAGCAAGTTCTCTGGCTGTCATTTAAGTGACCATTAGCATTTTGCAAATTATGAATGATGAGAAAAGAATATTACAAGATTACCTTAATGTCCCGATGTATCAAACCAAGATTATGTATGTACTCTAGAGCATCAATAACTTCAGCTGCATAAAAGCGAGCTTCATCTTCTGATAAGCGACCTTTCTGCAAAAACAAGCTAACTAATATCAAATAATGCAAAACGAAAGCCAGCAAAAACATGGTAGATATCTGATTTGTGGGAAAAATGATCTTGGGATTTTTTCCTTTGTTTGTATAGGATTGATCATGAAGTAGCACAATTCTACTTTAAAGTTGTTTAAACAAGGATTCTTGATTGTGTTCCATGTGTGTGCGTGCGCGTGTGTGTGTATACATATATAAAGAAATTAAGAAAGAAAAGCATAAAACAAAAGAAAACATCACAAAACTATGCTTCGTCAGAACAAGATGCCCAAAGCCAAATGAAAGAACGCCACTTAGAATCAACCAAATTTCTAAACCATAAGCATTGCAATGGCCAAAAAGTTTGATAGCATGCATTGGCATAACCAATGCCACCTTGGACGAGCTAAGGATATGATTCCAAAGCTCAAGAGCAAACTCAGAATGAAGAGAAAGATGATCAACAGATTCCCCTGAATGCTCACACATGCAACACCAGTCCGTGAAAATGAACTATTCCTAAGATTCTCAATAGTAAGAATCTTGGTCCAAGCTACTGTCCAACAAAAGAAGGCAATTTTATAAGGAATAAGAAGCAGTTGGATTGCTCTAGAGGGGAATGAACAAGGGGAGAAATTCCCTGCGATCGAATAAGATAATTTAACACTGAATGTTTTGATATTAGTTGGGTGCCACAACATATTGTCATCCCCAAAGCCATGAATTCTGAAAGAAGCCAAAAGGGAGGAAAGCTCCCATTCATGCTTTAATTGTTCCGCTATAGTATGTTTTATCAAAATTTCTGAATGTCTCTCATATTACCATGGTGGTATCCACGTTGCTTTTTGAAATATTCCTCATCTATTAATCAGAGAGAGAAAGATGTCAAAAAGGTCAAAGGCATTCCAATAGACGTGGATTCTGCAATCTAAGGGTAATTTGAAATTTGCAGATTAAAAATAGAAAAATAAAAGGAATATAATCATAAACTACCCATAGGGCAATCACGACTAATGTAATAATCAGATCAACTCTAAAAAGAGTAACAAGGACGGCAACCCTAATTTCATGTAAATGGCGATTGTAGTAATATCAGGAAAACTATACCAGACAAGTATTGTGCAACATAAGATCATTTTACAAGAACTCACCCTGGTAATCTGATCAAAAAGTTCTCCACCTTCACATGATTCAAGCGCCATATCTACATAAGTAAATGGAGCATCATTAGATGACAAAAAAGTCGAGCCCAGGAGAAGAAGAGAAAAGAAAGCACCCAAAATATAAATGAAAAGTGAAACACTTGAAGAAGGAATAGAATTCCGAACAGACAGAACCAACAGGACCTACATAGTGAAAATGTGTCCTGGAATGTGAAATATAGCCGCACAATGCCCGGATGATCCAACTGATCAAGAACAATCCTCTCCAGCTTCACATAAGCTGTTTTATTCTCTTTGGTGATGAATTTCTTGTCCATAATCTTCAATGCATACACCATTCCCGTGTCCTTCTTTTTCGCCCTCACAACCTGGCGATATTGCGAGACATATAACAGTAACACCAGAATAATCCACGACCTCATCAGAAGATAAAATGTTTTATATTGCGACACATTCAGAAAAAAGACGGCAATTTGTGCAATTTAACAGTAACAAGCCTATTGAAACGAAACATATTTTACACACATTGCACGGAAGAGCAACTCACAGAAGATTTCCTACTAGTTCATCAAACTTTGCCCTGTGAATATATCATCACCTCATAGCATGGCAGAGCAATGCATGTACTCTTCCGGACTGCTCCTGCCTAAAATTTTATCCTAGAATCCTAGTTCATGATATTCTACAATGGCAACACGCCTGCAAGCTCACACACCAACATATTTGACTTGTAATTTTGCGCCCCACAACGTGCATATACCAACAGAATCATACAGAATGAAAAGGAAGAGAGATTCACACAGAATCAACTGCCCCAGTGGCTGAGCTAGCAAGAAAGCTTCCAATGAATAATTCACGCAATTATTTTCTTAATTTTTATTTTTATTTTTTTTCATTTTGTTGGCTGAGGATGAGCAATATTTTCCAGGTCGAAAGACACAAAATCACCACCCAGCTTAATTAACCAATCAATGGAAAGCACACCAACCAAATCAACAACGACAAACTTACGAGCTCAAGATAAGGGGAAAAACAAAAGAAAGAAACGAAACGAAAAGAACGAACCTTTGAATAAGAGCCAACGCCATAGATCTTCCCCAGCTCAAAGTCCTGAATCGTGAAGCTCTCCTGCGGAGCTCGGAACGCGAAGCTCTTAGATCTCTGAACATTCCCTCCATTAGACGAATTGCTAGAATTGTTCCCCTGAATCTTCAGCTTCGAATCAAATTCCTTCTCCATCGCCAACATTTCTCCCTCAAACCGACCAATTAGAAAGAACAAAAATAGCTGCTGCCCTACATGAGAACCAACTTTTTAACACAACCCCCCTCTCTCTCTCTCTCTCTGGGGAAGAGGGAAAAAAAAGGAGAAAGATTGAAACTTTCACAAACTTTCACCCTGAAGAAATCTGGGGAGGAGAGATTTGACCGTTCAAAGGGAAACCCGCATTGGATCAGAGATTGTTTCTTTGTGTTGGGTTCTCTTTTTTTGGGGGGGTTTTCTTGGGAGGTTGGTATTTTGGGTGGGATTCTCTGATAAAGAAGAAAAGATGGTGAATGAATTTGATTCCTTTATGTTCTATGTGTGTGGTCTATGATATGAGGTTGTCTTTGTTTTGTTTACCTTTTTGAGGAGGGAGGAGTGGGTTTTTTTTTTTTTTTTTTTTTGGGGGTCTGAGAGATGATCAGCTTTTGCTTTGGAAGAACACAGAAAGTGAGGGGGGAAGGAAGGGTTGATGATGATGATGAGGGAGAGGGGAATGTGGATTTTGAGGAGAACGGAGGAAAGAGGGGAGAAGGGAGGTATGGGGATTGAAGAAGGGAAGGGGAACAGCACATGGGATTGAATGATGGAGGTCATTCATTCATTCCCCTTAACGAAAAACACACACAGCCCTCCCTTACAAGATTAGCTTTTTCCATTTAAATTATCATTATTCTCTCTCTCTCTCTCTCTCCCTTTCATTCATTCCCCTTAACGAAAAACACACAAAAACACACACAGCCTCCCTTACTAGATTAGTTTTTTTCCATTTTAATTATTATTATTCTCTCTCTCTCTCTCTCTTCGGATTATTAGGCACACCTAAAAAAGGGAGGGAGGGCATGAAAAGTGGTCAGTGATGGTGCTGCTGATGCTGTTTATGATTAGGAGGAGGTGCCATGTCAATTTTGTTTTCTGTGAGAAAAGGAAAACTTGGAAAAAGCAGGAGAGTATGTTTCTTCCAGCGAAATGCAGAAAACAGAATTGAATCAATCTCAGAGAATGAAATAAAATTCCAGATATGTGCAGGTAAATAAGAGGAGAAGAAATGCTGGTGTTCATTGCCCAAAGAATATGTGTATGGCACGAGCACAAAAGTATATTTCAATGGAAAAAGATTATGCTCTGTCTGTAACTTTTTTCAAAACCAACCTGCTTTTTTGTGCCCATGTTTGTTTAAAGTTTCATTTATGATAAAGGATTTTGACAAAATAAAAGATTCTTACATTCAATATAAAGTGTAAAATGAAGAGAGAAAATTTCATATAAAAATATTAAAATAGAGCCGTTTAAAAAATAAATAAAACCTACAGTGGAACCTTTTCTTATCCTAAAATGACCAGCTTAATTTTTAATGAAGCCCCATGACATGTTTCAAGTCATGATCAAAGGGCATTTTCGTCTAAAGATTCTTCTTTTGTTCCCTTTCTTTTTTCCTTTCCCTTCTCCCCCTTACGTATGTTCATCTTCTTCTTCCTTCTTTTACAATTTCCACCTCAAGTTACAATCTCCTTATACATGATAAAGTCATCGATAAGCCTCTGCATTGGCATCACCTACGATAGCTTCTCCATCCAACTTTGGCTTGACAACCTCAATGGTCATTCTCTCTCTTCTTGATCGCAACCATAGTCGCCATATTTCTGAGCTCTCAACCACGTTCATAGCCACTTGAGCTCTGAGCTCTTGATTATGGTTGCTGGATCTTTGAGCCAGTGGCCATGGACACTCTAGTTTCAAGCTTGCAGCCATGGCCGCTCTCTCTTCATTTCGTTGTAATCTATGATGTTTATGCATGAAGTCATAGTAGGAAATGTTCACCAGACTTGCATGAGAAAATTTTGTATTTGTGCAATACACGCAAGGGATATTGATTTAATTCACTTAGCTTACTAATATAGGGTCACTTTTTTTCTGTTAGAACCTAACTTGGAGTCACTTATGAACTCAAATAACATGATCCGAAGTTTAGTTTGATTGACTGGAGGTAGAAGCATGCGGAAATGTGAGGATGTTTGAACTGCATCTTGCATTTTAGTTTCACCATTAAAATTAAACTCACTTTCTGTAATAGAAGAGAAGAGAGATAGAGAGCGGCCATGATTGCGAGCTAGAAGCTAGAATGGTGTGGCCACTAGCTTGGAGATCTAGTGGCTCCGGCCATGGCTAAGAGCTCGAATATATGGCCATGGCCGCAAGTGAGAAGAGAGAAAATAGCCTTCGGTGTTGTGGAGCTAATGCTAGCTAGAGGAGCGGTTGTAGGTGACACTAGTACCTACTACAAAGGCTCACTAGTGACTTCATGACATCAAGCAGCACAAGCATTGAAAGTGGTAAAAGGAAAAGAACAAGGAAGAAGATGAAAAGAAGAAAGGGGAAAAAAGAAATGAAAAGAATGTTCCTAACAAATGCCCCTAGTCATGGATTGAAAAATGGCTTCTAAGTCATATATGAGACTATTAATGACTTCATTACCTTATTTGACAATGTCGACTCTAATTCTCTGTTGAGGAAATGGTATTACATCGGAGCCTTGTTTGAAATTTAGGAAGTGTTATTTAAAAGAATTTGAGTCTATGAATCAAGCATTTAAGCTAACTTCATGTAAAATGGAACCAAAAAGGACATCCGGACCCCTGGAATGCCAAAAGTTGGCACAAAGGGACACTTAAATGCTAAAAGTTACGAAAGTGACACTTAAGTGTCAAAATCGGAGCAAAATGGATCACTTAAGTGCCACCGGTGAGAAAATCCGGCCAAAATGCTGATTTGTCAATTTTTCGACGAGCTGTGCATAAAACGACGTCGTTTTACATGCTGATGTGGCTAAACAAAGTGTAAAAAGCGACGTCATTCTGGTATAATTCGAATTTTAATATAATAATTAATTAAAGTAAAATTTAAAAAATTAATTAATTTAAAAAAAAAAAAAAAAAAAGGTGGGAGGGGAGGAGGGGGAGGCGGCGGCGATTGAGGGCTCAACCCTCACCGCCGCCACCTCCCCTCCGTTGCCGGAAGGTGGGGGAGTGTCGGCCGGGCCACCAAGCCCCGGCCGTGGGCCGGCGGCCCCAGCCGATCGCTGGCGAGGGCTGCGTGGGGAGGGCCGTGACCCTCGCCCTAGATTTGGGCGAGGGCATGCAGGCCCTCGCCGCCGATCGGCTAGGGCCGCCGGCCCCCGACCGACACTCCCCCACCTTCCTGGCAACGGAGGGGAAGAGGCGGCGACGAGGGCTCCCTCCTCCTCCTCCCCCGCCCTCGCCGCCGGCTACCTCCCTCCTCCTCCTCCCCCCCTTTTTTTAAATAAATAAATAATTAATTAATTATTATATTAAAATTCGAATTATACCAAAACGATGTCGTTTTTGTGTGTGGTTTGCTTTGAGTCAGCCTCCCGGCGAGCCACGTAAGCGAAAAAATTAATAAAAAAAAAAAATGCCACGTAGGATTTCCAACAAGCTTCACCGGATGTGGCACTCAAGTGTTCCATTTTTCATAAAAAGTGGCATTTAAGTGTCACTTTCGTAACTTTTGGCACTTAAGTCTCCATTTGTGTCAACTTTTGGCACTTGGAGCGATCTTTTACCAACCAAAAAGTTAATACTCTTGCAACTTGTTTGATTGGAGGGAATCAGGCTGAAATGGAATGCCCGTATGAGTTCTAATAATGAATGTAACTATAATAAATAAATTAGTAAATTTATATGAGTCATGTTCAATTAATTACATTATATCAATATTAATATTGATTAATATTTCTTTCGAGTCATAATACCTACCTATTATCAAAAGAGATCATAGAATATAACTGTATATTTTCATATCATAAGCAATATTTTTCTAATTGTAATGGCAGATGTAGAAATTAAGACGAAATTAAAACTGATAAGAATCAAAGAACATCGAATTTATGTGGAAATCCTTGCGGGAAAAACCACGGGGGAAGGAGAAGTAAAATCCACTATAGAAATTTAAGGATTATAAAATATTACTTTGAAAAACTAAGATTTTTTCTATCTTAACTTTTTAGCCTAATAACTTGAGAAAAATAATATTATATTGTCCCCAAGCCCTAACATTGGCCCAAGCCCATAAAAAAATTCAAAATATACTTAACAAATCTCCATCTTGGCTTGAATTCTACATAAGTGACAAACAATTTTCCCCTCCCATTAGAGGAAAACTTAGTTATAACAAACATTAGCCAAATCCAAGCATGGATTTGGCAATAGGCAAAGGATTCGTCATCATATCAGCTGGATTATTTTTCTATATCAATTTTCAAGGCCTTGATGTAGCCATCAGCAAGAATGTCTCGAACAAAATGATATTACACATTAATGTGCTTTGTCTTCTCAAGTTACATCTAATCTTTAGTGAAATGTATAGCACTCTGAGTATCGCAATGGACAACGGTCACGCCATAATCCACACTGAGCTCTCCAAATAAACATCTTAACCATATGGCTTATTTAACTGCTTCTGCAATAGCCATATATTATGTTTCTGTAGTAAACAAAGCTACTATATGTTATAAAGTAGCTTTCTAACTGATTGCACAACCTCCAATAGTAAAGATATACCCAGTTAAAGACCTCCTCTTATCAAGATCACCAACATAATCAGAATTGACATATCTTATCAGAATGTCACTAGTTTTCCTAAGCTCTAAACCAAAATTAGAAGTATTCTTCAAATATTTCAATATCCATTTCACGGCTTGCCAATGAACTTTGCCAAAACATGATAAATATCTAGTCACCTAGCTAACAGCATGTGAAATGTTGGGTCAAGTACAAATCAAGCCATACATGAGACTACCAGCTGCACTAGAGTATAGAATATGTGACATATATTTTATGTCTTCATCTGTTTGTGGACATAAATTAGCTGATAATCTGAAATGAGCAGCAAGAGGAGCACTTACTAGTTTGGCATCTTTCATGCCAAAAAGATCTAACACCTTTTCGATGTAACTTTTTCTAAGAGAGATATAATTTTCCCCTTTTTGGATCTTGTTGAACTTTCATGCTTAAAATTTTCTTCGTTGCCCCTAAGTCCTTCATCCTAAATTCAGCACTCATTTGTGCCTTCAAATTTTGTATATCAAATTTATCTTTTGTCGCAATCAACATATAATAACAAATAAATGAAAGAGCCATTAGAAAGTTTGCGCAAATATCCGCAACTATCATATTTGCTTCTACAATAGTTAAGTTGCACTATAAACGAATCAAACCTTCTATACCACTATCTAGATGGTTGCTTCAAACCATATATACACTTTTTTAATAGACAAACATGATATTCCTTACCTTCAAATTAAAAACCCTCTAGTTGACCCATATGGATCTTCTCTTCAAGTTCACCATTTAAGAAAGTTGTTTTCACATCAAAGTAATCCAATTTTAAATCATGCATAGTAACTAACGCAAGAAAAAACCTAAATAGAGCTGTGTTTAACAACAGGTGAAAACACATCATTAAAATCAACTCCTTCAATCTGACTATAGCCTTTACCAACTAGATGAGTTTTGAACCTGATGTGTTCAACTCCAAGAATACATTCCTTTCTTTTGAAAACCCATTTACAATCCACGAATTTCTATTCTTTTGGGAGCTTAACAAGCTCCCAACTTTGCTGAATCTTTAGAAGAGACGGCTTCTTTATAGGTTTTGGGCTTGCTATACTCTATTGACTTTACAACTGAAAGAGCATAAGTAACAAAATATGAGAATCCATATTTCTATGGAGGCTTCACTGTCCTTCTTAGTCTAATTTTTACAATAGAATATTGTTTCTCTTCAAGTTCTTCAAACTCAATATTATTAGTAGATGGCTAAATTAGTTGAGAAGAAATTACTTCAAGCTCTACTTTCTCTACAACACTTTTCAGATTTTCATTGCAAGAAGTAGATGATTCCTTTCTTAGGATAAGTATAGCAGATTGATCAAAAGTAACATCTCTTCTAATTATTATCTTAGATGAATTAGCATACCAAAATCTATAACTTTTTACACTAGAAACATAACAAAAAAAGATGCATTTTTTTTTTTTTAACTCTAGGCTTTAATTTGCCTTCACTGACATGTGCATATGCTAAACATCCAAATACTTGAAGAGAAGAATAATCAGTGGGTTTACCTGACCATACCTCCTTAAGTGTTTTGTACTCAATAGATGTGCAAAGAGAACAATTTATTGACCAAGCAATCATATTGATTGAACTCTTTCTTAAACCAATATTAAACAATAGGCACCTAGTCCTTTCTAAAAGGTTTTGTTCATGCATTCTGCAATACCATTCTGCTATGGTGTATTCACTATAGTATGATGTCTCATAATACCTTCAACTTTGCAAAACTCATTACACTCACCTCCACAAAATTCAAGCCCATTATCTGTTCTCAATCGTGTAATCTTCTTACTAGTTTGCTTCTTAATTAATTTTTTTCATTGTTTGAATGTAACAAAAACATTTTTTTTTCTATTTTAGAAAATAAACCCAAACCTTTTTTGAAAAATCATCAATTAAACTAAGTAAATACCTTAAACCAAGGCCTTTTAAAGGAATTTTCGTAGGCCCCCAAAGATCAAAGTGAATATAATCCAAAGTGCCCTTTGTTGTGTGAATTCATCTCTTAAATTTGATCATTTTTTGTTTTCCAAAGACACAATGCTCGCATAAATCCAATTTTCTAATTTTCGGACAACACAAAAGACCTCTCTTACTAAGCCCCTCCATCCTCTAATACTCATATGGCCTAAACTCATATGTCATAATTTAATGTTGTCTGATTATATCATAGCGTATGAGACTAAAGCTGAACTGATAATTATAGCGCCTTCAACCGATACAAGGTGCCAATTTTCAATCCTTTCATCAACAAAAGTGAACCTCTCATAATCTTCATAAATCCACCTTCAGCTGTAAACTTACAACTATTAGTATCAAGTGTACCAAAAAAGATGAGGTTTTTCTTTAAATAAGGAACATGTCTGACATTATCCAAAGTTCTAATGATGTTGTCGTACATCTTAATGTTGATAGTCGCAATCCCAATTGTTTTACATTTAGCATTGTTTCTCATTAGAATAACTCTACCGTTAAATTCTTTGTATGTGAAGAACCAGTCACGATTAGGGCACATGTGGTACGAAAACCTGAATCAAGAATGCAATTATCACTGAATTTGTCTTTATCATATACAACCAATAACCAATCTTCATTTTCTTTTTCAACAACACCAGCTTGAGTGGGGTTTCCGTTTCCCTGATTTTCCCTGATCTTGTAATTATGATTATCTTGTCGATTTGCGTTTCCTTGATTTTGTTGATTCTTATTATTTCCTCTTTGCCAATTTACCTTCAATTTCAAACAATTATATAAATATGCCCCTTAGACTTACAAAAGTTACAAATAAAATTTCTATGCTTTGAATTTGATATGGACCTACCACCATTACTTCTCTCAACTGACCTTTCCCTAGCAACTAAACTAACCCCATGATCATTACTGTCTTCAAAGGTCCATTCTAAATCTAGTTTCTGTTTATTTAGAAGACTAATCTTGACATATTTAACATCAACAGTTTCTCTACTAATAATCATGGTTTCTATAAAATTCTAATAGAAGAAATGTAGTGAAGCTAACAATAAGAGAGCCCAATGCTAGGGGTGAGCATCAGTCTAGGGTCAACCCTGGACTGGACCAGGACCGGCAAGCCCAACCCTGCCGGTCCTGGTCCAGCTTCCTGAGGAGATTGGGTCGGTCCTTGGTCTTAGAATTCCCGGACCAAAGATCGTACGGGTTGGTCCTCGCCCCGAAGAAAGTTCCGGGTCGGTCCAACCTGAACCAACCCTAACTATATATATTTATTTATTTAATATATTACTTAATTTTTTTTATATAGAGAAAATCTTAAAATAAGCGGCATCAACAATATTAAACAACTCTTTAGTGAGGAGTTCAAGTAATTTTACATTGTCCTTTAATAACTTAGATTTTCAATGTCTTTTACGGTGTCAATAGTCATAATTTACCAATGAGGAAAATGTTTTTGTAAGGAGTCCTCACGGCGTCCAAAAAGACATAAACAGCTTCTTATGGCATCATCCTCTGCTATTCGTTATCTTTTGTCTTATTTGTCCTCTTAGTCTTCAATTTGTCAAAATCGAAAGAAACAACTTCTTCGCTCACCACTTGACACTCGCCTCGCTCGCTTTGGGTCACTCATGCCGCTTGCCGCTCGATGCTCGCTTGGCTTGTTGCTTCCGCTTGACATTCGATGCTCATTATGTTCAATACTCACACTTGACCCTCACCGCTTGCCTTTCTTAGCTGACATCGCTCATCATCGAACCCATTGGGTCGATATGGTCCTCAGTTGCCCTTTTAAGGATTACCAAAAATGAAATAAAAAATTATTGGTTGGTCCTGGGTTGACTCTAAAACTGAACCGAACTCACTGGGTTAGTTTGGTCCTCAATCGCTTTTTTAAGGAATACAAAACATGAAATAAAAAATTATTGGTTGGGCCTAAGTTGACCTTGAAGTCGGACCGAACCCAATGGGTCAGTTCGGTCCTCAATCGTTTTTTTAAGGAATACAAAAAATGAAATAAAAAATTATCGATTAGTCCCGAGTTGACCCTGGAATCGGACCGAACCTATTGGGTCGGTCCGATCTTCGATCCCAAGCTCAATAGGATCGGTCCTCGGTCCCAAAAATTGAAGACCAGCACTGTGCAGGTTGGTCCTAGGGTTAGGGGGCGGACCGGCCCAACCTGGACCATGCTCACCCCTACCCAATGCTCATCTTCAATCTTAACATTAGTACTTCTTAATTTAGATATAATAGCATCGAATTCAGAAATATGAGATTTAAAAGAAGCACCTTCAACCATACGAAGAGTGAAGAGTTGTTGCTTAAGCCTTAACCAATTAGTGAAGAATTTTATCAAAAAAATGCTCTCTAATTTATTCCATAAACCCACAACTGTTTTTTGATCTAGTACCTGCTGTAGAACTTCATTCGTGAGGCACAAATGAATAGCAGATATGGCTCTTTCATCCAATTCTTTTCATGTTTCATCTAACGTGCTTCCTGATTTCTTCCCTTTCCCAAACATAGTTTTCTTCAAACCATGCTGTGTAAGAACAGTCAACATACAAACTTGCCATAATTTGGAATTGTCACTCACATCAAATTTCTCCATATCAAATCTTGTTGTTGAACTTAAAACCATAACCAGAAGATCGAGAAAAACCCTAAAGCTTTGATACTAGTAAGTCATGGCAGATGTAGAAACTAAAAGGAAATTGAAACTAAAAAGAATAAACGAACACCGGATTTATGTGGAAACCCTTATAGGAAAAACTACTAGGGAAAGATAAGCAAAATCCATTATAGAATTTCAAGGATTACAAAATGTGGTTTTGAAAACTAAGACTTTTTCTATCTCAACTTTTTATCTAATAACTTGAGAAAAATAATATTTATATTACCTCCAAACCCTAAAGTTACCCAAGCCCATAAAAAAGTTCAAGACATACCCAACACTAATTAATATTGTTAACCTTTTTGTGATTTTGAATAACGTATGGCCAATTATTTTATAATTTAAAAAACCATTTGAAACCTTGACCAATGTAATTTTAGACTAATAAAAGTATAAATTTGATTTGATTTTCCAATTCCATTCTCGTAATTTGTGCTCTATAACCAAAAAAACTAATATCTATTCTATTCCGTTACTACATAAACCAAGTAACTGGAATCCTCTTTCGATTCCATTCTTTTTCATTCTACTCCTTTTTCATACAATTGTATTATACCTTAGCATATGTGACATTGGCTATGCCATTGACGATTTTGCAACAAAATTTATGGGGAGTTGCAAGACAAGGTTCAATAACCATTAATCTCTCCATAAAATAAACAAGTATGAAAGAAACCTTCAACCTCAAATTCGAAAAAGGAAAAAACTCATTTTAACTAAGATAATAAATAATAACCGCGTATCGAAAAATCACAAGTGAAATAGTATTTAAAAATATTAGCAAAATCATCATATTATCCAATAAATCTACGTAAATTCTAAATTTAAATAACCTTTGTTATCATGCGATAGTTTATATCTATTTCCAGACATATATCAAATCACATTTTCCTCTCCTCTATCACAGTTTTTTTCATATTGTATGCAAGCGTAAGTGTGCCCTTTTTGCAAGTGTATTTTAACCGCTAGTCAAATCTCTTTTAAAGGGCGACAAGTTCTAACCAACTCCACTACTTCCTATGCGTTAAAATAAGAATCTCGCACTTATTACAAAATATTCTTTTAAAGTCATAATTTTATAGTCCATCTAGAACCTAAATGTGCAAAATTGACAAATCTGTCACTGCAAACCCATTCAATACTCCATAAATTAGCAAGTCTTTCTACAGGATGGGGCAAATTTCCTAGGCACAATTGGCCACTTCACTCGCAAAATGGGTTGAACTTGTGACGTCATGAAAGATAGTTGAAGTTTTTACTATAGGCTATTATGCTCGGTGTCACTATTTAAGGACACTCTTAACATTGTAATTGGTTGAAAGGAGGGGACGTTCCTATGTAATGGATATTAATCTTCGGGGAAAATGGCAAATATTTTCTTCAACCTTGCTTTTCATAATAAATACCATCCTCACCTCACAATGGCATCCTCACAATTTTAAATTGCGTCTCTCACCCACAGATATTTTAGTGAGTTGCCATTTTCTTCTAAATTACCAAACACTAAATATTGGATTTCACTTTTCAAGTGTAGATTTCAGATAAATTTTTTTTTTTAGGTCAAAAGGCCTTTTTAAGTTGACGATGCAAAAAAAAAAAAAGTTTTCATATGTAAAGAGAGTATTTGTTATGCAAAGGGGTTAATGTCGCCGAAACCCTAAATTGATACACCTATGAAAAATTTACTTCAAAAAAATTATTGATCACAAAAAACCTCAAATTAGTACACTTGTGATAAGTCTATCATTCATTAGTTTCCGTTAAATTTTATGGTAAAATTGTTGAATTAGATGACACATGACAATTGATAGGTGTATTGATTTTGGGATTTTACTATCTATTTATTACAGGTATATCAGTTTATGGTTTTTCTCGATATTAATCAAATTAGAAGGTAAATTTGTTACAAATGTACCGGTTTTAGATTTTTAGTGAGTTTGGGTAAATTTGTTTTGGACGTATTAATTTTGGATTTAGTGGTCAAAAAATTAGTTCGAGATAAATTTGTCACATGCGTATTAGTTTAAGATTTTTCGTGATATTAACCTTATAGAAAATAAGAGGAAAGAATTTTATGATCATCCCTTATTTTCAATGTATTTGATTGAATTCCTTAATTAAAAATATATCCTTTGCATGGGTGATGGAGTCACGATTCTACCCGACTTTCCCACATAAAGTTTTCGTGTTTGCCTTTTCGTGTTGTCTTCTTCGTAATCTATTTTCGAGGACATCTGTAACATCTTGTCATTACTTTCTTCTATTCTCCGACATCGTTACTTTCCCATCAATCAAAAAACAAAGGAAATCGAATCTTTATTCTAACCTCATGTCATCCTCCTTTCATACGATGCCATACTCATTTTATTCCGCGGTACCAAATACAATTATTTAAAAAAAATTCGATTCCTTTCTTGTCACGAAACTGGACTTTGTACACTCTCAATCACTTGTAATAATACTAAGATTTGATCATGAAAGACGTCTCTCTTAATGTATTATGATAAGACCAACAGAATTTTCAAGAAAAATATTCAAGAAATTAAACAAGCGAATTTCATTTTTCACGAATCTGCTTTTTAATCAGATTGAACCCATCTTTTCTATTCAATCATTGACGTGCCATATGAGCCGAGAAGGGAAGATTTGGATGGAACCACTCAATCAATGAATCCACTCGACTTTTGACGGTGTTGAAGTGAGAAATCCCAATTATCTCGTGACTTAGTTGTGTCTTCTAGCATACATGTGAATTGCGAGCATGAACTTTTTCTAGTAATGTCAGCAATGTCGGCGGTCAATTTTCACTATCAATCGCCTCATCTGATGATTAAACCGGTCAGTGAAGAGCACGTCCAATGCTAGGCTATGTTGCCACTCCCTGGTGAATTTGCATGGGGAGGAAAAAGCTAAAAAGACCAGAAACTTTTGCATCTTTTCTGGGTAAATTAGGGGTTGGCTGTTGTTGGCCGGCTCTAACGATCACTTCTTCATTGGATACATGAGCAAAGACTGTCTTGTGGAGCAAAGATTGTCTTGTGAAGCTTTCAAGGTTCGTTTTCATTCACATCAAGCACGAGCGATCTTGGACCATTCCGAAATCTCTTTACTATTTAAAATAAGGGATTTAGGCTGCTTCGTCCCAGAATGGTAGCATCAGTCCCGATCGCGATTCACGATGTTCGATGCCCAACATTCCTACGCTATAGCTTTGATGCCGGTGTAGGGCAACCCCGTCGAGTATATGGCTAGCATGAAATGTTTTGCTTTATATGCGGCTTGCCTGTGCCCTCATGGCTTTTAACCCGAAAGACTTATCTCCATGGGCGGAGTGACTCTAGACATGAGGAACATAGAATGTGAGACATATATGTTCAAATAGTTAAATATCAAACTATGTCTTTATCTAACAATTTAAACTTTTTGAACTATGTAATGGTCCCACAAAATTGTGATATAAGAATAGGAGGTTTTGAGTTAAAAAAATTTTAAGCCAATATTTGCCTTCCTTATTACATGTTTCAATGCTTGATTTTGGGCTAAAGTCCAGGCTCCACAAAATCTAGATCAATGTGCTTGAAAGAACATATTTGCAATAGGTGTGGATGGTTCTACAGACAAGTCTCTATGATTATGATGGTAAAACTTCACACTTTATTAATTTAATTTGACTTGAGTTGATAATTTACACTTATCTTCAAGTGTTGGAATCCACTATAAGTATTCTAAAGTAAACTAGACTGATTTTGCTTATTGGATGTGTGACACGTGGGTTAACTCACTCGATGCATTGTCAGTTTTGAACTATCCATTCCAAGTCTCAAGGTTTTATCATTTGGCGTACATGAGTAACTTTCCTAAGAGGTCATCCATTATGGTAGTATTTTATTTTGAGCATCCTTAATTTTGGAGTTCCAAAGTAAGTTTGTCGTTACGTTGAAAGACGCTTTCCTAAACTAGTTCCAATTTTCACATATATATATCCCAGAATCACTCTCCCTTTGTTTAGTGTACAATTCGATTTATTTTATTCCATTCGCCATCCTAGAAACTTACTAGGCTCCTTGTTCATGTTCTCATGTCCCGACGGTCACTCCCCACCCTCGTTGGATCTAGTTGTTACAGACCTATCGGTTTTACGTGGTTTGTCCTTGAACCACACACCTATTGGAGGAGGTATTGCTATGATACCATAAAATTAACTCACTAGAGAAATTGTTCGCATTGGTCCATCTCATACCAAGTCTCATGATTTTATCCTTTTGTGTACAAGTAGGCACTTTTAAAGAGGTCACTTATGCTGGCAGTGCTCTAACGTGAGCACACTCAATTTTGGAGTTCCAAAGCAAAGCTTGCCTTATACCAAAAAGTGTCCAGACTTCACACATACACACACGCACACACACATCCTAGAATCACTCTGTCCATGTTTGATGTACATTCTGTACATTCTTGGCCATTTCACCAAAAGCCACTTCTTGTCCAGGTTCTCATGCCCTAGCGATTACTCTTCGCCCTCGTCAGACCAAATTGTTGACGGGATGAACAAAAGCGACATCAGGCAAACTGTAAATGCTCCATAAAAATACATTCTGTTTGTCAAAGAAGGGCAAACCATCGCAATACATAACTGAATAATCCTTGAACGATTTTTCGAAGTTTGTACTGTTTAGATACATGTCAAAGTAGTTGTTGATATCCGAGAAGCTCACAAACAACTCCGACAATAATTCATTAGATTTTCTTGTTTTCCTCTACAAAATTGAATAATATTTCATTGCAAATCACTATAATACTTGTAATTTGAAAAGGGAGTGTTACAATGTTGTTGGAAGTGCTCGAGTGTGTAGGAGCGATTCTAGAAACTTCAAAAAGCAGCATGCTCCGGACAATTTGTAAATCTTGAGAAATATCTTTTGAGCTGCCTTGTTGAGTTGTTAGAGCCTAAAGGGTGAAATAGGCCAAATGGAAGGGTCAAACCACTATAAATCTGATTCTCACTTTTACTACCGCTTAAACACTTTTCAATTCTGTTTAATAGAAGATTATAATTCCGCATAAGTGTACAATTTCTACAGCACCAGTACACATTCTACACACCATTTAGCACTTATTCGCCAAACATATTCAAATTTACTAAAGCAATCAGTTTGTCCCTCTTGATTGTTGCCAACACGACATTGCCCGCTCCGTTTGCGGCTCACCCACGCCAGTATGACTTTAGAAAGGATCACGCCATTTGAGATCCCGTAATAGTATTGGCTCAAAAATCGAGAAATCGACGATAGGAGATCAGATACACATCCGATGCTCAGCAAATGGCATTTAGGGCATAATCTTCGGCAAGGTTCTCAGTATCTTATATCAATATTAAATTTGTAAGGTGGAAAATCATATCAATTAGTCAACATTACTTCCTGGGGAAGAAAAGTGATGCTCGATTCTAGTTCATAGACTGAAAAGGCACAGAAGTGCGCACCTTTTTAGCTAGACAGTACAACTGTATCATAGCACTTCAAATCTTTAGTTCATCGGGTTTGCAGATGTGACCTGAACTTGCCACCTTTTTCCAACATATGATCCTTTTTCTTAGAAGGAGATAAATCAGTGGCTTTTACGTGATCTTCCATACTAATTTGCAATTTAGTGAGTTGATTGGGATATGAAAGGTGCTTGGCAAGCGATTTCCAATCCTCCCCTCTGAACTTTCCAAGCTCCTAGTGTCAGTTTAAAGTTGGCTTAATAGGATATTTATACTAAAAAAGTCTTGTTAACATATACTTTTGAAATATTCATTAACTTTATTTGAGAAGAAAATGTATCGATATCTGGTGCACCAATTACGCATAGCACAAAAGAGAATGCATTAAAGATAATAAACATTTTTTACTTCGACATTCGATGAGCATCTTGGGATTTGACAAAAAAACAAAGGGTTGCAAGGCACTTGTTAACAAGATTTCTTTACTTAAGACTTTATTTGTTTCAAGGAAAATGAATAATTTAGAAAATGTTTTCCTAAAATTGCTGACTTATACTTGCTTGCAAAAATGAATGAATGAAAAATTTTATCATCATCCACAAAAAATGTTTAAATATAAATTATTGTTGATAATGAAAATGTTTTTCATTAATTAATAAGTTTATACAAGCGATATTTTTACAAAAATATTTTTCAAATCATTTATTTTCCGCAATATAAATCCTTTTACACATTGGAACCTAACCTAAGTAGAAGCTTGTGTACACATGACTTCTTATTATTTACAGCAAATCTTTCAATGATCACAATTTGCTTTTTACTTAACTCGAATTTTGACATCTATGCATAATTTTTATTTTTATTTTTGTAATTTTACAAAAATTAATTCTTTTTTAACATGATCAAAATTAAAGGAGGAAAATGGCAAGTACAAATCAACAAGTTGAAACTAAACATCGCTGAAAAGGCAAGGCGTAACCAAGGAAGAAAACAACTTCCACGCATGGAGCGTTCACATCATCAGCCGACGTCTTTCGAAACACTCGATAGCATAAAAACAATCATTTGCCCGCTAATTAGGCAGCTTCGGAAATGGGTTTCATCACGCATCACATCAACTGATGACACTTCTGCGTATCTTCTTGGGAAGAATAGAAAGCCAATGCGAGACACGCGACCACGCGAGTAAAGCAATCATACTCCCACGTTTAGGCTAATTTGGGATGTTTGAGCTGGATATCGCTATAACGTGTGAAATGGTGATCTGTTCCAAGTAGAAATAGGCCCCATGTTTTGACCAGCCAGCCCATGCCGCAGGCTCAAACTGGATGACCGGTCTATGATAACCAGGTAGTGGTCCACCATATGATTCAATTGCATTGCACATTCATAGTTTTCAGGAACAATGATATTTCTTTCCTGGAGATTGGAGAGGGGACCAACCAGAGTGAGCACAAATTGATTAGACCTTTGGATGAGGTATTTGGTCAGATCCATGAACCAGAAGCTCTCTGGGCATGACCCTTGAATGGACAGAATGGAGCTCTTTGGCTGAACCATCATAGAGTGGGTAGTCACAAAAATCAAGAAAGCATTGTTATACAAGTTAATTTGCCATATGAAAAGAATCATCGACCACCCAACAATGAATTACAGGATTGGTAACCAGTACTGGAGGTCATCACCTGCACAGATTCGATACAAGTGCGAGCAAGACACTTGCCGATGATGCATATACCAACGTTTTCACCCATTTGAAGGAGTACATATCAAGGAATTTTGCTGAAATCATTCCCTATCACAGCTGGACACAGCAAATAATTATACTCTACAACAAAATTGATCGAGTCAATGAGCCTTGTGGCACAGCGAGGCCTTAACAGGGAAGACTATGAAAAACAAAGAAAGAACTGGACTATTGTTCCAGACACCATTGCAATGGTAAAGAAAACAAAATTTTGAGCTACACCATCACTGAACATATACCTCTAAAATTGGAGGAAAAGTGGATCATGTTGTTTTTTTCCGAGCAAATCTCTGCAACGACTTTGGCAGTTCAGCTTCCTCACTCATCTTTTGCTTCTTTCTAGATAATGCTTCCTCTTCTTTCGTCTGTTGTTCCAAGAAAGGCCTCTTGGCTCTCGCAATAATTTCTTGCTTCTTCTTCGCACTCTTACTCGGTTTGCTCCTCCCCTTTGTTTTCTTCTTCATCGGCATGTCCTTGACGGCTGCAACGGCAGCTTCCATCTCTGATTCTCTCTCCTGCTTCGTAGGCTTCTGTTTTCTACTTGGTGGCTTCACCGTGCCAATCTTTGATGGATCCAACATGATGGTCTCCGGAGGAAGTTTGTCAAGAAGAGAGCGCACTTCCTTTTCTCGTCTCTGCTTAGATGTTTCAAATGGATTTGCAACCCAAGAATCAAAGTTAGGTTCTCCTGATCCCGGAATTAGAATAGAAGACCATCCCATGGAGTGAGCTATGCCCAAGACATCTTCATATGGACGGAACAAGAGTTTATTTATCTGGTACCCTTTCGCCATGGAATGAGTCATGTATCTGCTGTAGCTCTGAGATTCCGAGAAATTTCCTGAGATCTGCACAAATGATCCAGTTGCAGCAGCAAGCAGACCCTTATGACTAAAATCCAGGGTATTCGCATGGCCAGGCAAAGTTTGAAGAACCTCGAACTTCCTCAAATCCCATATTTTTATTTTCCTTTCCTTGCCAGAAGTTGCCATGATATGGCCGTTAGGATGGAATGCCAATGCTGATATGGGGCCGCGATGACACAGCATCTTGACAAGAGGAGCTGAAGTGGTGGGCTTCCACATAGTTACCGTCCCACCTGAATGACCTAAAGCAACAACCCCATTGAGGGGATTCACCTGCATTACATCTGTACGACCTAAACCAGTCCGGAAGTTGCCAACCATCACCCCCGTCGTAACATCCTGATAATGAAGCTGGCCGAATTTATTTATGGATGCCAAGAGGAAATGGTTTTTCAGAAATTGAAGCTTAAGCACTGCTCCATGTTCCTGAAAGATGGAAAAGTTAGAATGAAACTGATTCACAGTAGTCTAGATAATTTCTCTATAAATTTGCAACAAAAACAAAGATATGAAGCCCTCCAAGAAGCCCCTTGGTTTTTTTTGCTCTTTCACAGATCTATGAATATATCCGTTGCTATTTGCATCTATGCAAATAAAAGTAGCTTATCATTTGTATAATCTATGAACTAGAAAGATGAAAAACCAGAGTTTTATTCCAAGATCCAAAAATGTCAGCACTGCTACGATCATTCTGAGAAAGTCAAGAGTCCAATGTTACAAAAGAACATTTTTCATGTGAAAGTAGAGATTTCAACATTGTTGGCACACAGCAAGAGGAGATATGTACTGGAGTATGAAGTTGCACAGACGCTTGCCAGTAAAACCGAGAGGAAAGTTGCCAGCAGTCAAGTTACTAAGTAATACAGAGGAGTCACCCACTGGAGCAAAACTTCAAAATTTAAGCTACTTTCTAGGTCCCATTTATGAGCGTCCTCAGGACATTATAATTGATGAACCAAAAGGTGCATTGGAAATGCATATACTGTTTCCATGTATCACAAGACAATAGAACAAACCAAAAGAAAATCTCCTCTTATTTTCCAAGTAAAATTGACTCACTTACCAATGCCCTTAGAGCATCTTCCAAACCAGTGAATAAGAGCATTTCTTAACATTTTGCTTATGGATGTACTCTAAGGGATCCCATTGTAATTATCAGTTGCCCCCAAAAATGAATTTCATAGATAAGATTTCTATTATTGTTTTATTTTTGTGTAATATTTTTCTGAGTGTGCATATGCTTAAGTTTATCAAAAGCAGACAGGGCCTCACTTCTTTTTAACAAGCAAAAGTGATATATGTGACACTATCAATCCCATTCTAATTAAGGATTCTTGTGATTCCGGAGGATCAATATGCTGCCAATACCAGAATACAAGGGCCAGAGCAACACCTATATCAAAAAATGGTATGCAGAGCCACTCCTGGGCGATAAGAGAAGTAGAGAGAAAAAGAAAAGTGGTAAGCAGAAGATAGAATTTGATCTGATCTGCTTTCAATTGCTTTACATATTTGGTGGTAATCAACCACGCATTGTTAGTTACACTAAGTTTGAACTCCAAATTCTTGCTTTCAGTTCACCAGTTTCATATGACAATGATGTAACTATTTACAGGAAAAAGAACAGGACAAAAAGGCAATATCATGTACAAGTGGAACCTGGAGATTTACTCGAAGATCTCATGTACTGCAAGGAAAGCTATTGTAATGGAGACACTTGGCAGCCAGAAAATGTAAGGCCACATGCATGTCACAAAACATCTTTCATCTAGTGTCATGAAGAACCAACTCCATAAAGCCCTTCAAATGTGTCAACAAGCAAACAACGAATCCCAAATAACAATACATGAGGACAGAGGAAAGTCATCCGCTACATGACAAGAGATCAATTTATTCAATAATTAAAATGATAAATGCCACAAAAAGTTGATAGATGTACATTAGGTATTACTCGAAAACAAAATACAAACCTTTAAACAGTGCAATTCGATACCTTCCCTGTTGTAGATATAAGGGTACCTGCCAAGTTCAAGGAAGATACATAGGAGGATCAACCATCAAGATGATTTAGCCTTCCAAAAGCTGCAAAAATTGCAAAAAGTTTCTGATTGAAACCAATTAAGCAACAGATTACTTCTTTATTTTAATGGACAAGAGACGACACATTACTCTGATTATTCTAGAACTTCACCACTGCAACTCTGGTGAATTGACAACTTCAAATCATTCACAAATCATCATTAGAATTTCCACTGCCTCTTTTACAATGTGATTATAAGTCTTGAAAGCAGATCATTTTAATCCAAGAGAAGAATGAACCACGCATTCACATAATTGTCTGCTTACCAGTTCGGATATCCATACATCTAGTACAAATTGCTGTATCAATTCAAGATGTATAAACAACAAAATGCTAGGCAGTTCACCTGAATAACAAATTAAAAGGTTGAAACATGTCTTTATTTATTGTAATTTCGTAATTTGTAATTCTACCCCCCTGCCTGTTATCTGGGTGGGAGCAATCATATCCCACTTCATCAATTAGCTGTTAGACATAAACTTCAGCAAGATATAAAAGAGTCACTTTACAAAAATTTCCAAACGAGGGCTCAACTTCCAACTTTCTCCTAAGCATAGGGAATAAATCATGTTTTGCATACAAAGTACAGAGTTCAGCAGATTGATGAGAACCTAACAGTTGATGAATGGATGGGATAACATCCAATTTTAAATAGTCTGGGAAATTATATCATAAAAGCAAGAAGTTCACGAGGTCAGATTTCAAACGAGCCAGAGTATAATGAGCGCCTAGACATTTTTGCAAAGTAGTTTCAGAACAAAGTGTCTAGATCATGATTGAAGATTAGTCAACAAAGAGATACTTATCTACTTTAGAGAGAGAGAGAGAGAGAGAGAGAGAGAGAGAGAGCTACTTCTTCTGCGCTGCAGCAAAGAACAACTCGTTATGCAAGAAGACAACATCACGTACAGTTTCTCTAACCTGAAAAAGAAAGTATGGTTATACAAATCAGTCCCACAACAATCCAAAGTACATGTTGTGACAATTCAAATTAATAAGTGTCCCCATCAATTTTTAGGTAACAAGAACGATGAAAATCAGTTTAGTTGTCCATCTATGGGGAATTACACACCAATGCCAAGAAATGAGATACATCCATATCCCTCTATATAGTTCACACTTCATAGATATTTCAATGAAGCCTGACTTTAGCTACTTATTTAGCAATTCTCTAAGCAAAGGTTTACCCTCAAAATCCAGGATATTTAAGTTTTATAACAATTCTCTGAATTTCAAAAGCTAAATATAGATAAATGCCAAATAAATGGAGTCCATTACTCCTCAGTTTGGTTGCAAGACTTTAGCCTCAAAGACTGGTGGTGTGTTCAAAACTCAAATGGTGTCTTCCATACTTCTCAGTACCATTTAAGTGCTCTTAATACCCGAGACATTCAGGATATCAACAAGCACAAAATACCAAATCAAACAGGTCCAAGCGTTCATTATACAAGGTGGGAAAGCTAACTACCTTCTTGGCATCATCATCAAGCATTTCTAATTTAAAAGGGTTTCTGAAGTTTCCCCACTATAGGTCCTTTTGGAAATTTCAGTCCAACTTTTCTTTTAATTAGCTTTCAATCTTATTGTCACTGCTTCAATTATCCACCCCATCCATCTAATGAATAGGGAATATTTCCTACAGCAAAAGATAATGTAAATTATGACCTCTCAACAATAAACATATGTTCCTGCTACAAGCTCAACTCCCCCTTATCATTCCCTGATGTAATCACGATTTAAACATTTTCAAACTGAAACTGAGTGGAGATGATCTCCTCTATGAACATTCTAAATGAATCCCAGAAACACTCAAGATGCCTTTCAAGCTTACTTTCCAGCCAACTAATCTCATTATTATCCTCAATGAGATGTTATGGAAGGATGACGTCTCTCATAACCTCAAATGAAATCCTTCTATGCCACCCAAATTATTGTCTTTATAAAACACCTCATACCTGAATTTCTTTAATCAGACTCAAGTTCTTCATGTCTACAATAGCTAAGTGGCCCTTGCGTCCAGCTGCTGCCATATACCGACCACTTGAGGTGAAATCCAAAGTGTAAGGACCAAGATCTGCAAATTTATTTATTATTTAAAGTGAAAAACAAAGAATAATTTTTTAACACGACTTCAAAACTTAAAAGGGAAAAGGAAACAACTCAGTTAAAACTCCTAGTGATGGAACATTCCCAACAAGGATTTGTGTGCGTGCGTGCGCACAAGAGAGAGAGAGAGAGAGAGAGAGAGAGAGAGAGAGAGAGATCTTCATCTTTGGAAATAATTGAGCCAGCTTAAATTCAATACATTACACCACTACTCCATGTGGATGAATACTGAACATTCCAGATCAGAAGAAAGGTGCCATTAGATTATGTTTGCAGGCAATCAAGGAATGCTGTGTTCATTCTTCTGAGGGTTACAGAAGGTTCCCCTTTAAAATGTGTTTTCTAGGCAACAATCTCTACCAGTATAGATATCTAGCATCAGCCACCTAATACCAACCTGGTAAGACGATGTCATACTGATTTCTTGAGCTAGATATATCAACTTCACGAGCAATTGATTCTTGCCTGATTCTCCATGTTTTTTCTATACCTTCAGCCTCCAGATAGCCTCCCTCACTAGGCATAAGCCACTAAAAAAGAGAACCAATTATTGAAATGCTCAAAGGACGCATGGACAATCAAATTCTCCATTGAAACCCAAAAGTACAGTGAAAGAGTCATTTCAGCAAAAACTTCTGCAGATCAGATAAATCCAGTAAGTCAATCACATCTATCCACACCAAGATGGTGTTGGATAAAGCTTTGATATAGTAGCTACAACTACAAAACAAGGTGCTTCAACTTTTACAACATTTTTGGCAATTATCTTAATGATACAACTAGTAGCTACAACTACAAAATAAGGTGCTTCGGCATTTACAACATCTTTGGCAAATATCTCAATGCTCCAATGACATGCGAAGGTAGCACCTTAAAGCTATTTCTAGGGAGTTGCTCCAGCCAACAAGTTCATCACAACAAAAATAAATCACTAAGAGTGTCAGCATGGCTATTTTATCACATCAAACAAACCATGTACCTTCTCTCAAGAAACAAACATCGAACTATGATTTTCTATCATTAAGGGGAAAAAAGTCCACGACACTCAGTTTTATTACAAAGGTCAACGACTTGGAACAACAGACAGACCATGTTAACGACTACATAGGACATACTTCCATCTAAGACTCAGAGGCTGTTCGGTATACTGTCTTGTAGAAATGCTCTAATGTGGCTGTGCAATGATGTGTTGTAGCTCATATGTTTCCTAGAAGCATCTTTGACGTCATTCAGCTATGAAAGTGTTGCACTGCAAGGTATCTGCTCTACAGCTTACAAAAAACTGCAACATCGCTTTTTAAAGATGCAGGTGATGTTGAGCAGTCATACCGAACATCCAACTAAGATAGCAGGTGGCAAGCTTACAGGAATCCCGCACAGTAAGAAAGCAAAAAAAGGACGCTGAAAAAAATCCATGCATACAAGTAACGAGTGCAAAGGAGCGTTGATCACTTGAAAATTGAGAAACATGTGTACTGCATAGAAGGAATAGCAGAAAGATGAAACTAAGGCTGGCTTCAAGCCATACTTGAAGCTCAGGCTGGACCTTTCGACTAAACGTAGAAGACAAACTAATGGGATTTTCCCTTTTCTTTTTCTTCTTTTTCTCTTTGCCTGTTGGGGAGGAGGGTTGCAGGTTGTGGTTTGATGAGCAAACTGGGAATGGGAATCGTCGTCATATACAAGAACATTTACCTTCTCTGCCTTGGCAGCTGCTTCTGCAGATTTCCCATATAACTTTTCTCTAACGGTAAGCTGGCCCCTCAATTTTTTGTCTTGCAAAGCCTGCAATAAAAGACATTCTTCAAGACACAGAAAAAAGACAGCTTGGTATCAAACTCAAGACCAATCACAACCCAGCATACCTCTAAATTAGCACCATCACCTCTCAGATATTTCTTAATCCGCGTTTCCAATTCGCCAGACTCCTCCTGCACCGGAAAGTAACAGAGAGACATGATCTCCACCTTAGACCAACGTTAGATACATCAAAGATATATAAACATTTAAACATCATCGCAGTGCCGACCATCACAATGTTCATACCGTCCGGGTTTATTACATCATCGAACATTCTAACACACGCAAGAAATTACTAAAAAGTTTCAAAAAGACAAATTTTGGGTTTATGTCATTAACACGAATCAATCACGGAGCTCGAAAAGCGACGGGAATACTTGCACGACACCAACCAGTTCAGTAGGAGGCGTGATCTTTTCCGGAGCGCCGGCTTCTTGCTTCTCCTCCATCATTCCTGCTTCGCACTTCTTGCCGCTCTGCGCGCGCAGGTAAACAGCAACCCAATCAGCAACCGACCCACCACCGGAAGAGCGCTTGACTTCACCTTCAACGAGGTGATGCAATCGCCGGAAGCAGCCGAGGCGAATCCAATCTTTCGCGCCGGTTTCGTTTGCGCCGGCGGCGAGGGCACCGCAGGAGGAGGTGATCGGAGGAGATTATTAGGGTTTTGGGTTTTAGCTGAAGTACTGAAGAGGTTCAACTGGTAGGTGCCGGTTTTGGGCGAGGCGACTGGCCCGGACCGGGCGAGGCCCGGTTCGACCGGGGACCGTTTACGGCTTGAGCCGGTTTGGAAGACGCCGCCCAGAACAAAATCGCCAATGTCGATCGTCGATGGCCAAAAAGTTAAGGCAACCTAGAGGGCCTAAAGCAAAGGAACCGGACAGTATGGCGGCGGATGTTCGGTGGTGTCGCCGATCTTTGCCGATGTGGCGGCAATGAGTCGACGGTTTCCGTCGCCCAAAGCGGCGGCGGAGGTGGGGCTAATGTAATTGAAAGTTGGCACAAGTTGAGAACTAGAGAGAGGTCTTACTTGTCTTGACCCCGAGGCATTACTAGAGATGTGATGATCAGTTTCATGTGGAGGCTAGGGTTTTTTTTGGAAAAAAATAGAGTGAAGAGAGAATATATCCTCTTGACCCGGGCCTCAATCAAGGTGAGATTGGATCAAACTCCATCCATTCTTTTCTCTTTCAAGTGCTCTCAAAGCATCGCAAGTGATTTCACTGATCAATTACCATGGATGAATCTTCCTCAAAACTTCATGAATATATATGTAATCCATAACATTCGAGACATCGATGAAATGTTGACTAAAATTTCACTTTTTGAGGCTTTATAAAAATAAGTAGATATCGATATGCATTTAGACTGACTTATTTTTCTCCCTTGCAAGAATTAACTTTTATTTAATATGGAGCATTGTAGCAATGGAGCATCGTGTTTTACTGAAGTATTGTTCCTTCGAAAGATCAATAAAGTTCATAGCACCTAGTACTTTAAGATCAATTGAGTGGACTATCACGTAATGATAGTCTGAACATACTTATGATCCTTCTTTTTTCTCGGAATGGCGCTTTTATCTTCAATAAAAGATAAGTTAATGCTATAAAGATAGGATTACAAATGCTGGCAGAACAAGTTAATGAACCTGACCTCTCTCTGGTAATGTATATGCTAATACTGCCTACTGGCCACAAAACCCATTAAAATGTGGGTGGGCCTGCACAAGTGAATGAGCAGAGCTCTATTGGCATTTCTACTATTGAATTCCTCTAACGGGCATGGATATTCTGAACTCAATCTAGTTGAAAATTTGGCTGGTCACTAGACATGCCAATCTCCAATGACAAGCACAAGCAACAATTAGGGCATAATTCAAACTTAAGGTGGCGAGCCCTTGCCTTTAATCGGCAATAAGTGCTAGCTAAGAGCCTGTTTGGTATGATTATAGACGAATTGTATTTACACTGTGAAGTGTTGCAACTTGTATGTTTGATAATGTTTGCTTTGAAATTGCGACACCTTAAAGTGAGTGAGGCCGATAGACCCTTTCTCGCATTTGAAGTTCTTTTTATTTTTATTATCAAATTGACAAATGACAGCCTTACTTCCTCAAAAGAAGCAAACAAGAAGATGAATGAAGACTACAACTCCAAAAACAAGGAAAAATCCAAATATCAACTTAATTTCTCTATTTTCTTTTCCCGACAGAATAAGAATTAGATAACAATCATGTGCCTCGGTCCAATTTTTTTTTTTTTTCTAGGGGGGATAATCTGCTGAATATACCGCAAATTCATCCACAAGAAAACGGTGATTCTTATGTTCTTGTTGAGCCACTTTAATGAATAAAACCAATTGCGCATATAGCATTCTCAACAAAAATTGCCAACCCTCTTCTTGGTTCTCGATCGTCGTTTAAGTTCTCTCTCCATTAGTTTTGCTTCCACAGTAATGAAGGCAGTCAAGTCGGGTCAGGGAAAGGGCGACATGTGGGTCGTGGATCTGACGCCGACCCGAGAAAGCGAACTTGGTAGCGCTGGGCAAGCCAGGGAACGACGGCCCTTCTTCACCATCTTTGATCCAGATTTTTTCTTTTGATCCCAGGACTCCTTCTCTTCCCTCTCTCCCTCTGGTATCCAGAATTTCTCTTTTATACCAGAACATGAGACGAAAAGTTTATTAGTAATTTCGCAAGATTTCTCTTCTTCAATCATCAAAACCTGTTGATCTTATGACTATTTTCTGTGCATTATATCATTTTGGAAACTGTTGTTACATGTATTGTTACTGTTCTTATATATAGCTTGTTTCATCAGGCTGCTCATGTGCTCGATGTAAGCGAAGGCCATCCCTTGACAATCGCGGTGCACCCGAGCGGCGATGATGTCGTGTTCTCCACGAGTTCCGGCGGATGCAAGTAATTGAATTTCTTCTCCTCCTAATGTCGGAAAGACTGTTTCGTTTCATCTCTAATTAGGTAGTTTAGCAAAGTTTGTGTCATGTTTAAGAACACCATTTTTTCTTTATGATTTTCCCAGAATCTTGGAGCTGTATGGTCGAGAATCGAATCTCCAGCTGATAGCCAGGAAGCCACCACTTCTTCAAGACATTGGCCCTCAGCAGTGTATTGCCTTCAGTGGTGACGGATCCAGGCTCGCGACTGGTGGATTGGTAACTGATCGATCGAGCACCCTATGACCCTGTTGCTGTGTGTTTTTTCTTCAGATTTGCATATTAGCATGTTGGTGTGTTTCAATGGTTCTCGCGCAAAACTCCAGGATGGTCGTCTCAGGATCTTCAAGTGGCCGAGCCTCCAAGTCGTGCTGGATGAACTGGCCGAGCGCAGCTCCTATCGGGATCTCGATTTCAGGTCAATCGCGGGACTACTTTTTCTCGGGAAAATTGATTGGCCCCCTGGGGATACGCCTTCCGGGCGGCCTCTCCATAATACTTATGGTGCTTCTCATTTTTCGCAGCCTAGACTCAGAATTCCTGGCCTCAACCTCGGCTGATGGTTTGGCGAAAATTTGGAGGGCTGAAGATGGCGTTCCCTTGGCTACCTTGGCTCGTGGTCCGGTAAGCCAAAGTACAACTGGAACATGCTGGCATAAGCATGACTTGGGAGATCATTGGAATTCTCATTAGCCTTTTGATTTTTGTCTACCCCGTCAGGATGAAAGAATCGAGCTCTGTCGGTTTTCTAGGGATGGGGCGAGACCGTTCTTGTTCTGCACAGTTCAGAAAGGTTGGTTCATTCTCCAGCGCACCCTTCTCTCGAAGCTGCGCATACTAGAGTAGAAGTTTGATCATTGCATCATCATCCGGTGCTTGCGTATGTCGAATGGCAGGCGATAAGGCCTCGACGGGAGTTTGGAACATAAGCTCATGGGACAGAATCGGCCACAAGAGGTTGCTCGGGAAGCCGGTTTCAGCTATGTCCGTCAGTCTGGACGGAAGATATCTCGCGCTGTAATCACTCGGAATCTGAATCCTATCTTTTCGACAATCAATTCTATGTTTATTTCGCCTTCACCTTCTAATGTGAAAAGGGGATTAATTGTCTGCACCATCCAACAACAACTTAGGGGAGGCAGAGATGGCAATTTCTGCGTGTCCGAGCTGAAGAAGATGGAGATATGCCATTGGAGTAAGAGGCTGCACTCGGGCACCAACATCTCGACGCTGGAATTTTGTCCGACTGAGCGGTAACGACCATTGAGAGCCGCACTACCATTAAACTCCATACCATTGAGAAATTCCAGAGACCCGTGACTAGTCCTGGTGCTAAGATTCCGGAGAACTTCAGTACTGTCCACTTTGCCAAGAAGCGTTGACACTGTTTCTTTGATCTCTTCTGCAGGGTCTTGCTGAGTACTTCCAGCGAATGCGGAGCATTGGTGACGAAGCTTAACGTACCGGCCGATTGGAAAGGTCCGACTCTCGAAACCGGCGCTTGTCGTTGCATACTTATCGAAGCCACGATTTTTCACCATTCATCTTGCATATGCAGATTGGCAACTCTATGGAATACTTCTAGGATTGTTCCTGGCGTCTGCGGTTGCATGCTACATATTCTATAAGAACTCCGATTCATTTTGGGACTTACCCTCTTGGGAGTGATCGACCCGCCTGGCCGGTGTGATCGAATCTGTCATGCCTGATCTGCGGTCGAACGAACGAAGATAGACACGACATGTTGGAAGACTGCTAAGAATGTGGCGTTTGCTTGGATTCATCGACACAAAATCACTCTACTCAACCGCGCCAAAGGGGAAAAACCTGCTCAAAGAATCGACATTGCGAAAATGAAATTCTTCAGCAGGAGTCTCTAATTTTCTTTTTCTTTTTTATTTTTTTTTTCGGTTTCTACTGTTGAAATTAATAGTTTTTCAGTCGTTTATTTCTTTTCCATTTTGGTGAAAATGAAATCATTGTTATCAAATCCCACTTGACTCTTTTTTCCTAAATACTAGAAATCCAATGGGCTTTTGGATCTCATCGAGTCAAGAAGGGCTTAGGACAGGGCCGAGCCCACCTTGATTTGGGCTTTAAAGTGATTTAGGCCCAATCATCTCCCGATCATCTTGTAATAACTGACCTGAAAATTTGATTGCTGTTTTCCTCCAAATAGCTTGGTGAGATTATACAAACTTACATAAGCTCTTCACTTTGCCAATTAGTTGCCACGTCATCATCACCTAGACAAATCCAAATGGCTAGGATGCCATCTCAGCAAATTTCTAAGCTTAGTCTCGGCAACTTAGGTCATAAATCTAATTTCGATTGGCACTTACTAGATATCAGCATGTTTTCCGTCTAGAATAAATAAGCAATTGGTGGTCAGGTCGCAAACAAAAAAATCATTAAATCTTCGATTTGAGTGACGAGTTACAGATATGAACATCGCATGCGTTGCCCTTATGTGTGATGTTCGTATGGATAACCCATCAATAAGAAGTATGGCGTACGAAAGTTTTTCCTAATTAGGGATGGATCGACATAGCCTGAGGAAATCCGTACATATACGCCGAGATTAGCTTAGTTTTGATCAAAGATGAATGCCGACAAGTTGAATTACTACCACGTATAATATTTATATCCACATTTTAAATTGAATCACTAAATTCAAAACTTTGAAAAATCTGTGTCTCGATACTAAGCGCCATTCTCGGAATAGAATTTGTTCCTCTTATGTGAATGCAAATATAAATGCTTACATTAGAGAAAATATAATAAAAGAGAAATTTTCTGGGTGGCCCATTAAGAATTGCCTAAATTATGTGGTGAAAATCAGAAAATGTAACATTAAATGACTAAACATGTCACGAAGTTCATCAGATGTTCCAAGAAGAAAGAAACGACCCAAGAAAGGGGCCGAGAGCAGACACTAAAGTGCCCAGAACCCGACCGGCAATGTCTTAGCTGTCTAGGAAACTCCAAACACAAATCTCAATTGCAATTAATCAGTTCCTTTCTATTCTAACTATATAATATCATTACTTTTCCAGTGGAAAAATACAATTAATAAAACCCTAAACTCCCCCCAACATGGCCCCAGAACATGATCTGATCTTTCACCCTTTACATAAAGTGTGCTCAGGACACGCATCACAATGGCTTGTGACGAAATCTACCTTCCCATCTTTGGATCTGGCAGTTTCTGCTGTAAATTAAACGATTATTCAATTAATTAACTGCTTATTTAATGATTATCCTGTCGTCTTACATTGGAAGGTAGTAAAAAAGAGATTAAAAAACTAGTGTGATGTTGCGAGAAAAAGGTTCCTGCCTCGACACAAGGAATAAAGTTGCTTGGTTTGATTCGGTACTGAGTGGGTTTGGAATGTTGTGTGATTTAGCTCACTGCCAAGGAAGCCGATTACGACCAGATTTTCATCTCTGTCCTTCTTGCGAACTCGAATCATTATTTTTCTTTGATTTTCCAAAGACGACAGCGCAACAGATTATTGAATTTTAAGTCGGTAACAACTTAAAGTAAATTTTTTTATTTATCCAAATTAACTTAAATGAGTGTAAGATGAGTACATATGGGTAAGTGAATAGTTAATACTTCTAATACTCTAAAAGTAGCATTTTGATACATATTCCATACAAATTCTCTGTAAATCAAACTCTCTGCACAGCTCATCTATAGAATAGGAAAGAAATATACAAATACATACTTCATCTTCTTAAAATTACATTTGTAGGTCTTGCTATTTTGCAAGTAAATAGCGACTTAATTTATAGGAAAAAAACATGACACGAGTTATATGTTTAGTTTTAACTATATCCTTTTACATAAATGGCTTTGAAATGCAAAGATTTATTTGTCAACCGGATGCAAGTAATCGCTAAAAAAACAAAAAAAAAAATAAAAATGTATGCAAACCATTATTTGCTTCACCGAGGATTTCATTCAAGAATGCCATAAGAGTATGGGCTCAAGACATTGGCCAATGCACTCAACAAAGTTTAGAGTCCAACATAATCTTGGAATCTATCAACATATATATCGAATGTATTGACCCTCAATATTATCAGCTAGTCATGTAATAAAACACAATTTACTTAACAAAGAATTACTCAATTTTGAAAAGTCGATCGTACATATTGAAAAGGCAGTCGAGATATCATAAGTTACAATACACCCTTATTTTCGACGAACGTAATTACCAAATTTTACAAACTCCATGGTTTCATGATAAACTAAGTTTGTTTTATTTTCCCTCAGAAAAAACAAAAAAAAAAAAAATGAGGGTCCACGTCTCGAAAGATGGGAATATGGGGGCAGTGCATGGTATTCAGTGCAGTTGACGGTTAAAGTAAACATTCATTCCGGCAGGAGGGGAGATGAGATGAGACGAGATGAGGAGCGAGAGAGAGAGAAGAGAAAAAAAGAGGAGGTGGGTGGGATAGGGATCGCCACTTTTCTGGTCCGGTCTCGTGTCCCACGGGGCACACACCAGCAGTGAAACCTATGCAAAGGTGGCAAAAGAGAAGGGGGAGAACCCGGACAAACCCTTCACGTGCAAAGATTCATTCGTCTCCCAAATCTATCTCCTCGTCATGATTATAATAATGATGGCAAATCGGAGGAGGGTTTGGTATTTGGTATGACCCAACCCACGCACACACACCCACTGAGATCTGCTCATCTCATTGAATTTTCCATAGGGCCAAGATTCGGAAGCCTTTGGCATGGAATCCTATGCTCAAGCTGTAAATCCTCTCCCTAGAGAAAGAGAAAGAGAGAGAGAGAGACTTTGATCTACATTTTTCGAATTAATTTTGTCAAACCTAGTGTTTTACTACTATAGAGAGAGGAAGATTGATTTTGATCCACATTTCTCTCTTTAATTTGGTCAAATTTAGTGTTTTCCTACTCTTCAGAAACCTTTGAATGCAACATAATCGATCGAATAATTAAGTCGTTTGACTGAACGGAACTAATTGTGTGTGTCCAACTATCCCTCCGATATCAAGTCTTTTATTGAAACCGATCTTTTTTTCTGCTTTTTTTTTTCCCTTTGCGAAAGATTCGACATGAAATCCTACGCTGAAAGGGTTAATCCTCCTCCCCTGCCCCCGTTGCCCCCACTCTCAAGAGTTCAATTTTGTTAAATATAATATTTTTCTACTTCAACATCTTCGAACACATATGGTGTGAATATTTTTGGGACCACTACCAACTAATTTAAAATTTTAATTTGTTAGATGGATATGTTACTTAACATTTAAATATCAATTCTCATTATGCGTGAATTGGATTTTGGTTTAAGACTAAAATGTGGAAGTGCATGATATATGAGGCGATCGAGGCCTAGAAAGATTTAAACTTGGGACTCCTGCTTTGATACCATGTAAAACTTTATAATATTATCGCAAACGTTTTTAAGAATTTAAACTGTTAGATAAATACGTAATTTAATATCTAAATATTCTAGTTGGCCGGATGATTAAGTTAATTAGCTAAACGAAATATTTTATGTATTTCGAGCTATTCTCTATTGTTGATCATGTACGAAAACCTATCTTTTTTTTCTTCCTTTTTTTTTAGCACAACGTCCATGTTCGAAGATTACAAAGTACATCAAGTGAAGATCAATTGAGTGATTAAAGAACTCCGGTCACTCCACGTTGTTTACATAACATTTTTGTGAGGCCGTTCTCCACAAAACTAATAGTTTAGGCAATTATATCAAGGTACGACTTATTACTCATATAGATAAACTACTACGATGATTGCTTGTCGCATACATCTAAGACATGTGAAGACATTGCTTAGTTTATTGTCACCCCTTGCGGGTCTTGCCATGCTCGTCCTTAGGTAGAAATGACCTATGAAGCGAGTGGTTGAGTGGAAAAATTGTTTCTTTTTAACATTAGAGGCCGCACCTACACCGAACGCACATGATCATTTCTTTCACCAAATTGACTTTCATTGGATAAACTCACTCAGGATTTTCCACCCTAGCTCATGCATAGTTTCGGACCCTAGAGTTAAATTACCGCAATGAAACTAGATGTCATTAATTATTGGGTAGGTTTTAGTTGGTGCTGGATATATAAAGAAAGCATTTACGCACGTTTCCCAAGTAGATTGATTTGTTCACATTCAAAGCTAAATGCTATGAGCAAACCTTTTGTTTTTTAGGGTTCGTTTCTTTTCGAGAAATAGAAAGTTTATTTGGAGATGCTTTCATTAATTCCATTTTCGTGGGAATTTTGAATTTTTCTTTTACCATTTTTGGAGGGCACGCGAAAATTTGAAATTGACTTGTAACGCATCATTTATCATGGCCCTTTGACAAATCATAGATGGTTAATTCATTCACATGTTGCGAGTGTAGTTAGGAACAACAATTCAGTCTTTTTTCTTTTGGTAGATGGAAGGTGCATAATATCTTGTGACTTTATAAGGAGAGCGAATAAGAATCATTATAACAATTGAGCGGGAAATTCATCACATAATTAACCTCTTGACCAATTTATCAGCAAAATGTGTTGATAGAGGAATATATGCTACCTTTTTAGCAACATATATAAGTGTAATTAATATTCAATCTATTAATTAAGTGCCCAAAGTGGCAATCAACAATTCTTAAAGCATTTCTTCCTTGCACGGACCATTTTGCCTATTTTAGCTTCATGCCAAGGATATTAAGCAAAAACCCACAGCTGCCCAAAAACCAATCTTTTTCTTTTCCCTAAAAGCATTTTGAACTAACCCTTAAAAGATGGCTAATATTATATATACAATAATGAATACATGAAAGAGCAAATTTCACTCGAAATTTTTACATAAATTCTATCTTTTTCTCTCTCTAGAATATAAATTTCAATATTTCCTTACAAATCATACATAGATCATTGGTAAAATGCAAATAAACAGAAAAATGAAACTCAATACATTTTTCTTTTCTTTTCAGCTGGTGAATCCCAAGTTCCCGAAACTAAAAAGGCTGAGAAAACCATGTAACGTCAAATCGCAACCTCGTGATCATGAACGAGCCCTAATTGGAAAGAAATAAAGAAGCTCGAGAAAAAGCTGAAAAGAAGGAAACCTTGTATTGAATTTTCAATAATTATTTCTGATCTGGGAGGTAAGTGAGGGAGGCAGCAATGGTGCCCCAGCAAGCAACCTTTTTTAGTACAACAAATCCAGGTCATCACCTCTCTCTCTCTCTCTCTCTCTCTCTCTCTCTCTAACCTTGTCAAGCAAGCCTCTCTCTCTTGGAGACTTCTTTTTATACGCTACCTCAAGATCACAGCAGTGTCTCAACACCATGAAAGCGTCTCCCTCTCCATCTCCCTCCACCATGGCTCCAGATCTGGAACTGCCCAAGATCAGGGTACCCTCTTCTTCTTCTTCTTCTTCTTCTTCTTCTTCTTCGGTTGCCGCGGCTGTCCACGACGATGAGTCGTCGAGCGGCGACGCGGGTGCAATTCAGATCGCGAGCGACGGCGGCAGCGAGGAGTGCCGGACCCCGACGTCGAGCGAGCATAGGATCCAGGCCGCCGAGACCTGCCCCCCGGCGCCGCGGAAGCCCCGAGCTGCGCCCTCCCGGAAGAGGAGGCACGAATTCTTTGATGTGGCGAACCGCGACGAGGTGGAGGGTTTCTTCCGGAGCTGCGAGCTGGCCCTGTGCTTGAGGGACAGGCCTGGCGGGGCGGTCGCGAAGAGGAGGTACCTGAGTAAGGGCGTCGTGGTCGCAATTCTCTGATTGAATTCTTTCTTTCTTCTTTTTCTCTCCTTCTTCCTCTTGCAGTTTTCTCGGGCAAATTGTTATTATTACTTGCGATTTCATTTTGTTTATATCGACTATCAAACGTGTAATCTCGTCACCAGATGTTGCTGAATGTAAGTAATATAGAGATTCTTAAACTACTCTCTCTCTCTCTCTCTCTCTCTCTCTCTCTCTCTCTGTGATCTAGGTTTTTACGATGTGCAGGAAAGTTCAAGATCTCAATGTTGTCAAATTGTTCTTGTTCTTTGCCTTTTGGTTTCCGCGTGATCTTGGTTTTGTTGTGAATTTCTATTGCAGAACGAGTCTTTATTTCGATCTTGGTCGCGCTTTAATGTCGAATTCGCCATTCGTTTTGAGCAAGTAAATCTCACGTTTCCAGCTTTATCTCCACTGAACAATTCAGGAAGAAAAGAAACATGTGCATCGGCTAGGTGGAAGGAACACGTTGACAGTACTTACGAGGCTGTTTTATTTGGGTGGTCTGCGCTGTTTTTTTATCTTCTTTAATCATTTTTGTTCTGACTGGGGGAGAAGACAATTGACAGATGGTGAGCTGCTTATGATAACTATGATTAATACTAAGGTCCTGACAATGGCATCGACATCAAATTATGCGCTGGGTTTTGCATAGAACCAGCAATTATCCCTAACGCCAATTTAACTGTACCAAGAGCCTGTTATCAATGCACCCTTGCCATCGCCTGATAATATTTTTTTATGCGTACCCCCAACGATTATCTTTGATATATTTCTTGCGAATATCGAGTGCCTGATCATAGTAGAGATCAAGTTTATTTATAAGAATCGTAATGCAATGCCATAATATGATCAACCACTCGATATGTCAAGAGCCCACGATGTGGTTTTTTGTAATAGTTTTGAGATGCTGTAATTTTGAAACATGTGATTTACGGTGTTTCACAGCAAAGTTACCACACAAGACGGTTACGGTGCAGCTACATTTATATCAAAATTGACTCTTAGTACTCCAACTTCAAACCATTTAAAAGGTTTAGAGCTCTATCTTTTAAAGGAAAATTACCAAAAAATTTTAAGCCTACTTTACAGATGTTAATTCAATCTTAAACCTTTCGATTTTGCCAATTTAATTCTAAATCTTTTTCCCATGTTAAGCCAGTTCTAAACCTTCCAACTAAATTTAGCTGAAAATCATTATAGGGACCATTGTCTTATGTGATACGGCTGGCACTATTGCAAACAATTTTTTACATTTTTATGAATTTTTTTTATTTTCATTTTTCTTTCTTTTTCTCCTTGTTCTTCCACCGGCCGTTTGCCTCACATAAAATTTATAAAATATTCAAAAAAAAAATAAAAATGCAAAAGAAACTGTCCATATCAGCTGACTAACATTTATTTCATCAAAAAGTTTAGGATTTAATTGATTAAATTAAGAGACTTATGACTGTATTGACATTAAGACAATATGATTAATTTTTTTTTGCTAATTCTACTCATCTTATAGTGTATTTTTTTCCTAATGATAAGATGCACATTTTTTGAGAGAGAGAAGAATAGAGGGGGAGGGGAGGGGAGGGGCCGGAAGTGGGGGTTTGGTAGTGATTAGATGTGTTTAAGGGGTAACAAATAGGTCCTTTCATATGGAAATTTTTTCTTGAGATGAAAATTGTAGAGTTTCAAAACTAAAGGAGCAAATTGAGATGGAGATGAAGAAAAGAGATGACTTTTGAAATTCTCCCTTATTTTTAAGGAGGCTACAATTTCTTCAACCAAATTTTTAGGAAAATATAACCCTATTAATTAAATTTGACAATATCCACGTTTGTAACCCACCAAATCTTAATAAAAAGAAGTCTTTTTCAACCAAGAAGAGAATAATAAAAGGGCAAAGTTATTAGATGTTACTTCTACTAAAAAAAAAGTTTGGTGAACTTTGAATTTAAGCGATTAGTATAGGTACGATCTTAAAAGGTTGGTAGTTTTGCATCCAATACATTTGATGATTCGAATTTACCTTAGAAGAAAGAGATTGTAATTCTAACCTCAAGTTACCCAACCACCGCTCTCCACCATCAACGGCAAGTCTAAGCTAGCACCGCCTTTAGTAACCCCACCATCATGTGCATTTGCAAAGACTGGTAAAAGTAGAAGGTCCAAATACCCTGTATTATGAAATTTTCAACGCATTACGAATCCGGATAAGATAGAGTTTGCATATAGCTTGTGGACTTACAGATGAACCATTTATGTGTGAAAATGGCAATATCTCGATATATTACAAATTTTTACTGCATCGAATCTCTTTGATGAAGTTAGGTGTTTGGGTCATTTAGCCCTGACTCATCTCATCGAGTCATTTATTATTATTTTCTTTTGGTATTGATCACACCCAATATATTAGAGATACTAAGACTTCTTACATGTCTACAAAATGATGTGTCTAAATTTCAGGTTGTTGTTTGGTTGAGTCAATTATCAAATACACGGCTCTCACATGATTCGAGTGCTTCTAGAAAATCCTCTTTCAGGTTGACTAATTATTCCGCACACCCGTTTATACTCTTGAAATGGAGAACAAAGGCCAATTATACTTTATTATAAGTAATTACATTGTATATAGTAAGCAAGAAAATCTATATTTTGAAATTTCAAATTCTACCAATTCTTTCACGGAGGTGAATTCAACAAAAGAAAGATAGCAAATTCATTGTGTGGAATTAAAAAAAAAATGAAACCAATAAAATAAAAAGAAATTGCAATATGGAAGGAAGAAGCATGACCCACGAACCCTCTTCCCTTCCTTTACACGGCTCTCATCTTTGTCAATTTCCTCCACAAATAAATACAACCCGAAGAGCAATCACCACATAATCATCATCACCCCCTTCCCTCCCATTTCTTCATTGTCCGATCTCTCTCCCCCCACCCCAAAAAATCATGTCCACCGATCTCCAAGTCCTCAGCCACCAAACCCTAAGCTTAGCCTCAATCCACACTCAAACCCGAGATGAGCAATTCTCCGATCCGATAGGCCGGCCAAATCAAGTCAAAGACTGCCCCAGCAGCGACGATGAATCTTGTCGGACGCCGACGTCCGAGAAAGATAGGATCCCCGCAGTCCTCTGCTGTCCTCCTGCACCGAAGAAGCCGAGATTCTCCCACTCCTTGTGCAAGCGGAAGCTGTCTGAGCTGGATTTCTTCGATGTCGTGAACCACCGTAAGGTCGACGCTTTCTTTGAGATGGCCGCTGCTGCCGTCACTGCCGCCAGAGTTTCCAAGAGGAGACGCCCCTTGTAGAATGAAGTACGGTGGTTCAAACATCAAAATTCATTGGTTAAATGTATTTATCACACACTCTGCAATTTGCACATCCACATTACATCGTGGAGAGAAAGAGAGATGGAAGGTATGAAATTATTCAAATTTCATCTCTTTAATTTTATTTTTTTGGGGGTTGGAATAATAGATATGGTAGATGAAGTTGGTGGGGGTGAGATTATGCGAAGATTAAGAGAGTGGGGTTTGATGGGGGGATCAGTCAAATTATATTTTATTAGATGTTGGTTAAAGATGGTTGATCTGTATTCCCTTTGACAATTCAGCGCTTGTGTGTTGGACACGGCTTTGGGATTGATTCCCACACATTATATTTTTAATAAAAAAAATCATCATTATTATTTTTATTTTCCATGGAGAGAGTGAGAGAGAGAGAGAGAGAGAGAGAGAGCCTTTCAATAAGCCAAAGATATAGATGGAATGTGCAACACCATGTGTACTAGTACTGCTGGATGTTGTGGGCACGCTTTGTCTTCTTCGACAAATTCTGAGTTTTAATTATTGTCGCCATGTTGACTATACATACAGATATATTTGTATATATATATATGTATTTTGCAAATTAAATTACTGACATGTAACCTATTAGGCCTCTCCGATCCCCAGACCTTGATCTAATTAAAGAAAGTTCGGCCCACCATTCATCTTCAGCCTCCAACTTAATTTGCGCACCCCTACGTTATAATCACTCCACGTCAACGCTACCGAATAGAAAAATAAAAAATAATTGCATACGGCCCCATTCTAACCTGTTTAATGCTACAAGATCTCGAAATATCACATGTCCACACAGTCACCGCCCCAACAAAGCTATTCTCACGTTTAAAAGGAGCCGAAAGACTGAATTTCTCTACAATTAGGTAAAAAAAAAAAAAAATTGATATTACACCATGGTTAAGGCAATCCGCATGTTAATGATGTATAAAATCTCATATTGCTTCGATACATAATTATAGCATGTATCACATACCTACATTTTCCATCCACTTATTGAGTCAATCCTTTTGGATTGGACTTTTTAACGCTAAACATGGAAAAACATAATAAAAAACACTTTGCCCTAAACCACCGCAAAAACCCAGTTCATAATACTCCTCGTATCAATGTACACTTTCAAGGGTTCGTCCAGCATGGACGAGAGAATAACAGGCACTCCTTCTGGCTTCAATTTCACGTATCAGATCTCCTTTTCCAAGTCTTTTTTTAGACCCCAAAGGGAAAAAGGGTAGAGTAGCGAGCAAGACGGGGTTCGTACCGTCGTTAGCGCACTGAAAATCCTCGTCTAATGGCCGATTCAACTCTCCCAAAAGAGAAGAATATATTGAGGCGAGCTTAAGGAGTACTCATCTTAAGCGTATCTTAATTTTGACGGGACGGAATAAAGAGCAGCATCACCCACCTTCTTCCTCATAAAAGCTGTGACTTCCATGAGAGAGAGAGAGAGAGAGAGAGAAGAGAATGATGCTTTTGCCGGGAGAGGAGTCAGTGTCACGGAAAGCATCCAACATGAAGATCGGCGAGATGCGGGTACGAGGAAAACTGCCTTCACACTCCACAAAAGGGAGATTAGTGTTATATCCCTTCTTACGAAAGTTATCTGCGGGAGCTTAATGAACACATCTCTGATCCAGTTTTCTTTTTTTCCCTCAAAGTCTGTAAATTTGCTTTTACATGTTCCGTTCCTGGGACCAGACCCGTTTGACCGTCCAGGCCGAGCCGACCCTCGAGTCTAACATGGAATCCGAGCTCACCCGTCATGAAGAAGTACATGTTTCGGGCCTAACGGAGATTTTGATGTAGTGTATTTCACCCAAACCTCTCTCTTTAGCCTTTTGTGAATGGCTAAGTTGGCTTCAGGGGCTATTGAATATTCGATCAGATTTACTTGGGAATTACTGTATAACTCAAGATTCAACGGATCTCTTGCTCAAATCACAACATTTTCCATAAGAAGTAGGCTTAGGGGCCATGTGGCCTTGTTGTTCAACTTACAACATTTACTTAGGACTAGTCAACCGGCAAGTGAAATCTTGCTCGGTGCAAGTGGACATTATAGTTTGCATGTATTTGTGAGGATTAATCGACCCGAAAGATTTGAATATCTCGTATTGTAAAATAGAAATGAGATCTTAACCCGAGTTTCTACGGATAGAAATATATAAGAATGAGTTGCATAATAGTAGTATGATCAAAGCATTTTGAAGTTCAATGGGCACAATGAATGGGATCAATGAACGTGAAACAATAAATGGGTAAATAGAGGCGCACTCGAGAGTTCTAATTCTAATATCAACTTGAAATTATGTGCATGAAAACTGTTTACTTCGTAAGCTTAAATCAGAAGAGCATGACACGCGGCATATTTTACATCTTAGTTATTACAAGATATAGGAACATGAGGCCCATCCGGGTTGTTAAGTTACATGTGATAAAATCAATATTGGCCATATTCTTATTATCTTAAGGTTTTTAGAAAAACGGTTTGTCTAACTAGTACCAAAACACGGGCTAAGAGCTTGAATCCCGATGCTCCTTCTCAATTAACTTTCGCTTGATATTCCCGTTATTCAGTCCTTCTATTCCGCCAGTTGTCCCGTCAACAAGATTCCGTCCACAGCCGTTCTCCGCGGATGAAAGGATCATCTTAAATGCGAGAGGGAGTGATTACTTATATATTGCGAAGATATGATCGATCCGTTTTCCAGACGGTTTCAATTCTCGGAAGAGCCGTCGATCTGACGGAAGAAAACTGCGAATTTTAAAGCCTTCTGCCGTGGTAGCTGAACCGATGTGACTCTGAAGCCTTTTTCTCATGGATCTACCGTCCCCATTACGTGGCTGTCCGCTTTCCTTGCCGAAAGAAAGTGAAGGGACGACGAAAGCATATGATTAAACGAGAGAGAGAGAGAGGGGGAAAAGTGAAGTTGAAGCATGTCGTATCTGTACTTAGGAATGGATCCGCTTTTGTCTTGTGAGGTAAGACTGCCAAAAGGCGTGGGGGAGGATTGAAACTTCCACGTTCCACGCATTACGTGGAAGCTAGCCTTTTTCCACTTTCTGCATTTATATGCCTCGGGGAAAAGCGTGTGCCGCATTTCCGTCGTCCTGTCGCTTTTTCGGTTTCCATATCTGCAAAGGGATCTTTTGTTACAATGTTACTATTCCATCGACTGAATGATATCACCTGCTGCAGTTTCCTTTGTCCTTTTCGTTGTTCGCCCTACTTAATCTTCTGATCCTTTTTATTAGGTTATTCGCTCGTGTTGTTCTTGAGCTGTGCAATCGGATCCCTCCGCCAACTTTACTGATGCTATGGAATGGACAACGTGTTACCGCTGGCGTGATGATGAATTGTCGCGGGACACTCGTGCAGCACTTAATTTCATCAAATCATAAGTTGCGACAAATGGAAAAGAAATTTGGGGAGAGAGAGGTTAGCATCGCAAGTGATCGGTGAAGATACAACAGCTCTTGCTGGACAATAGGTATTCAGTGTCAGAGAGAGGGAAATCATTGACATGACTTCCATCTTGGCCAGGCGACGTCCTGGCAAGGGCCGCAACTCTTGGTCTTAGAGCCTTATGTTGCCATCCAAGTTTCTTCGGACCCTTGTTAGGGCATCCTCGGAGCAACAAAGCAATCACACCCCTAGCCCTCTCTCGTAAGATTTCTATTCTTGTCACTTGCTCACTAAATTATTGAACATGGCACCACATCAACGTGATGTGTTAGATTTTCACCATGTTGATATCTTCATGTCATCAATTTGACAGCATCTTGATTGTAGATGATGAAAAGGCTTGATTGCATAAGATCAAGAAAGAGCAAGGAATCGGTTGCATGATAAATAAGTTAAAAGAGCAAAACCGTGTGAACGGAGTAAAAAAATATCCTTAGGTAAGGTTTGGTCGCCTAGATTTTTAATCAAGAGATTTTGCTATATTAAATATATTATTTGGTAAATTATAATAATAAATTTATATATATTCACATCATATCATATACATTATTTGGTATAAATATCATATTAGTGTAAATGAACCTGAAAGTCGCACAAACGGAATCTTGCCTACTTCATTTTCATTTGCTTATTTTTTATAAAAACTCCTCACTTTTTAATTATTTTTTCCCTTTCCATCATTCTTTAATAAAATTTTATTAAATAATAAACGATAGTAATTTACCTAAAATATGTAATAAATATAAAAATATATTTATAGTTATATTCAATTTAGATTATAAGATAGATTGAAATTGAATATATAAATAAAAATAAGATTAAATTAAAAACTAAATTATTTTTTTAAATTTCTTATGTTATATTACAATTCAAATATTATTTATATTGAAATACTATTTTAATTTTCTTAATTTACAAAGTCTATTATTCAAGAAAAATAACTTTCATACTATGGATATTAGAAATTCCATCTATATTTATTCACCTATTTCATGGGATAATTTTATTCGGATTATATCTCTCTTATATCCAACTTTATCCTGTTTTGAACAAGCATCGAATGCAGCTTAAAAGACTAATTGCACTTAACCAAGCACAAAAAAAAAAAGAAATAAAAAAGCGAAGATAGTCTCTACACATGACTGGGAATGTAATCGTTCTTATTTTTGCACGTCACAAAATGCTTAATTTTGATGTCCTCGAAAAAAAGGGTGTATATCCTCGGATTCCAACCCCTGTTACTTTGGCATTGATGTCGCAATTCCAAAATATTTAGCTATGACCTATTTGCTAAAAACCAAGGGTGAGAGGCGAAGGCCACCGTAATTGCCTTGTACGGGTGAAAACTTAAGAGGAAACTCTCCTTCCTGTAGTTATGCATCAAAGCTGTCCGAAACATTGAAAAGGACAATTAAGTACCATGCAAACCCAGGGTGACATGAGAAAAAAGGGAAAACAAAACCCTAAGCAATAAAGAGGTCTGGGAAAAAAAACAAAAGCCTAAAACAACGGGAAGAATAGACATAAACATAGAAAAGTGCCTTCGAAATGATTGCAACCGAGGATTTTGCGGCTCGGAATGAACTTTTACATTGTGTGAACTTTTATTATTGGCTCGCCTATTAAATTTCTGCATATTCGAATGTTCTAAAACGTCATCAGTAATCTTGTCTGTGTCAGCTTACCATAGGGACTTTACACTTACCACGTCGCATCGTCTCCATTGGACCACTGTACCACTGATCCCCGAAGAACTCTTGTTGAAATGCATTAGGCCATCCTACCAAAGTATCAATTGGATATGAGCCACCTTCGGTGTGGGTTGGGTCGCAGTTCAATTCCCGAACTCGCAGAATTTGAACCTTTAAAGGGAATCCCACTTGGATAAGTTCCAGCTGAACTTCTACCTTGGGTAGCAGAATTGAGTTTATAATCGGCAGAAAACTGCATGTTCATAAAGTCACCGTAAATCCCATAGACAAGCCACGTTGGATATGCTTTTTAACAGATAGATTGTACAGTTTACATTGTCTAGGCCAACCATTAAGCAAGCAACTTGGGAATATCTAAAAGATAAAATTATCTAAAAAGTCCTAAATTTCTCATACATCGGTCAATTCAATCATAAATATTTCAATTATGACAATTTGGTCTTAACCATTTGGATGATATATCGATTTAACCATAAACCTTTCAATTATACTAATTTAGTTTCAAAATTTTTTACGATAATTTTAGCCAAAAATCGCTCATGTGGACGATAAGTGTCATACATGGCATGGCCGACCGGATTGTGTCAAAGTGGATAATTTTTTATTGGTGACCAACTACTAGTGAAGGGTAGCGAGGGTGGTCATCTCACCAATGTCAAGTGAGGCCAATGACTTCGCCAAATTTGGCCTTAAGGCTTGACTCTCACTAGCCCGACAAAGGCGGACGATCAATAGAGAAAGAAGGGAAAAAGGGAAAAAAAAAAGGAGATATGAAAATTTTTTAAAAAATGTAAAAAATTATCTACGTTGGCATTAATCGTGCCGACCTATACCATGAAGGACCGTTAACACTATACACCACATCATCCATTTACGGTCAAATTTGGCCGAAAGACTAAATTAGTAAATCATCAAAAGGTTCAAGACTAAATTAAGAAATCTTCAAAAGATTTAGGATTAAATTGACAAATTGTTAAATGGTTTAAAGTTAAATTTGATTGTTGTACAATAGGTTTAAAACTTTTTGGACAATTTTGGTCTATAAAACAAATAAGATCACTTGAGATTTCACCGTATGAGTACACATATTCAACTCTACTGTCCACGTCTATCCCCATTCACAAATTTTCTGCATTTGGCTAGGCCAATGATGCTGGTTTAGCATGATGCCCGGGTATTGCTATTGGTGTCGCGTTAACAAATGCTTCTCAATCACTTGTTAATCATATTTAATAAGGAAAAACTCAATTTGCAAAGAGTTCATTGCAAGTGTCACAAAAGAGAAAAGTTAGTGTATTGAAAATCAAGACTTTTTTCCTGGTTGTTTGCTTACATTGCCATAGGAGTACCCTCTAACATCATCAAGGACTTTCGCATGTATAATCAAAATTATACGAGAACCGAATGGGATACTAGAACTCAACAGGACTAATCTTTTTTTTTTTTAGTCGGTCCTATTTTACTCCTATTCTAACTTTCACTCTCAGACTTTTGCCCTACCTTTTTACAGGAGCGTGGGAGTCGAAACTCACTCATGAAACTTACTTCGTCCCCACCCCAACCCCCCCTGAGAAGGTGGGGATTCGAACCCTCCACCTCCCCCTCCCAAGTTGGAAGAGTGGCCACTGAGGTAAACCCCAATGGTTAGCAGGACTGATCTTTTATCAAGTTTAGGAAATACACTTCAGCAGCAATGCTTCACGGTTTGAATACATGTCGACCAAGTGCCAAGGACACAAATTTCCACCCGTGCATCTGTTTTTTGCGACGATGACACCGGCTTTAGTCAAACCATGAAAAAAACACTAAAGACTTTTCGACCACGTCTACCTCAAGGGCAGTGACATTTTGGTCTGGTGCAAATAATCTTCACCGGCAGGTACCCTTTCGTCCACTGTGGGTTGCAACCTTCACAGCCCTAACCCACAGAGCACTAGGAATAAGTAAGATGAGATTATCACATTGGCCATAAATTCCCAGGCATCATCATGTACACAAAATCAACTGCCAAAGCAGAAAGTTTGTCACGGTGAGGGATTTCACTAGCCATCACGGCATCATAGTTTGTACTTATAAACAAGTGTACAAGTAAATAACTAACTCAAGATAATCTGGCGATCTCCGAATGAGTAGTTGACTGAAGATTCAATGAGCGAAGTGTCACTACCAGCATATGATATTAGAGTTGTTAAACTGATGAGTGAAGACTGAAGAGTCCTTGCAAAACCGTCTGGGTACTTTTACGGGCAATGCCCTACGATGTTTAACAATCCAAATCAAACTGCTTTGCTCCCAAGTTGAAGGTTGGTCTCCAGATAGGAGTTTTTCTCTTTCCAGTTGATTGCAAAACTAAGATGACCCAGTTGATTCTCGCTGTTGAGGTAAAGAAGTCTCTGACCAGTGCGACAGTCTCAGATTTGAATGTCCATGTGCAAGCAGTATTCTTTTGATAGCCAGGATGTCTCGAATAAGAATGTCCCAAAGATGATCTTCCTGAGTCGATTATGCTATTTTCAGAGTCGCGAAAGATTTCCTAATCCATAGAAAGACGAATTTGCAGGCCCATGACATTGCTTGAAGTAGTCTTCCACATGAGATCTGGCCATTCCACCTCCCATTTCTGATATCTCCCAAGCTTGTTATCCGGTGGAGATGGAGATGAAGCTGATAAAAAAAGTTACAGCACCATATATTTTAGCTGCTAGTGTGAAGTGACAGCATATGCAAAAAATTCACAGGAAAACTGATGAATACTTTCCATCTAGCTACCCTTGCACAATGCTCAATTACCTTTTCAAGTACGAGGAGGATAGAGCTCCCACAGCGCAACTGTAGTGTCCTCTGATGCAGAGGCCATCAACTTACAATCAGTTGAGAATGAAACCACATTACACTGCCAATGCAAGCCACAACTCAGAGAGAGAGAGAGAGAGAGAGAGAGAGAGAGATTCTGCAAGTAACATCTTCCAATCTCGATCACCATATAAATGTCCAGGATGTTGATTTATTAAAGAATTTGTGAAAGTTCTTGATTAAAGGACAAAAGAATCAAGTACCGTTGCCTGGTGATACTTCAATATTGCCAAAGGACTTCCTTTGCGATAATTATATATCCGTACTCTGCTTATGAAACAAAATACGAGGTGTCATATCAAACATGGTAGAGAAGAAAACAGGTAACTACTCAATGCTGGTGGTTTTACAAAGAGCAAATGGACTCCTCATCCAGAATTCAAGCAGCATAGCACGTGAGCATATGTTCCTTGTTAATAATGGCCACGAAAAAAAAAAAAAAAATTCCTGTAGCAAGTTTGGATGTCAAACCTGTGATCCCAGCCAGCAGTCGCAGCAATTTTGTCATCTGGTCTTATTGAAGTGCTGGCAATGCCACCTCGCTCCAAATTAATTCCTGTTTTAGCCACACAGCGTCCCTGAAAACACAATAACAAGTAATTATACCAGAAATAGGACAGAATGGAGAAAAATAGTCCACTGTCACATAATGACACACACAAGAAAAACAGAAGAATAGCTGAAAAAGGCCTGAATAAGTTAATTATGATTAACCTAATAACATCCCTTCTCGTGATAAGAATTTTACCTGCTATTCAGAGACCTAGTGTGCAAAATAGTACCTTTGCGAGCCAGAGAAGTACGAAGAAAAGCTTACTGGATTATCCATTCCCACAGATTGCACTCAATTATCTAATTTGTTGAACAATGTTCACATCTCCGCTGATAAATAATTGCCTTATACTAAACTCTTGTATATTCTAATAGCCGACAATAATACAGGCTTTGACCTAAAGCCAAATATCTAATTTCAATTCTCCAAAATGTTTTCAGTTTGTCATTTTCACAGAAAATTGTCTATTTTGTTTGTGAAAACAAGTCTGAGACAATTTCCAGTCTGGAAATTAAGTTGACCTGTTTGGTCACATATTTCAATAAATTCTCATCTTTGTTTTTCAAGAAAAATGTTCTTCTGAAGTTTGCCAGCCGCACAATTTGCCATTACAGTGTCAACAACTTTAAATTCAACTTGTATTTAGGATATTTTAAAATACCAGAATTAATAGGAAACCTAAAAAATCCCAGAATCAACAGGAAGCCTAATAAGACCTAAATACAATCTTCTCATAGCCTGCAGACGTCAAAATGCCACTGACCAGGTGAACAGCTAAAGAAAATTTGGTAGGACATGACATAAGATGAAAACATGCTGGTGACGACATCAAGCATCTCAACGCATTCTCTTATTGCCAAACCTCGGTGAATTAGGTCTTACACAATATATGACAATGAGACAGTAGTATTACTAAATAGAAAACCATACTTTGATAGAATGAATTAGCTTCATAAGGGTAGTTACCAGAGAATGGTCCAAACTGTACCACACAATTTTGTCATCTGCAGCACCAGAGATACCCCCACTGTTTGACTGATCTATGCACAGGCTCAGAACTGCATTGTGAACGAAAAATTAACCAAAGCTCATTGTAAATGTATTAATGAAATAGAAGCAGAATATGAACAAAAATGTGCAAAGGATTGTCACCAGGCTCTGAATGGAACTTTACAGAAGTCATTGGAATCTGAGGATTACGTATGTCCCACCACAACATTGATCCATCCTCATAACTGTAACAAGCATCCTAGAAGCAATGAGGCAAATCGTCGAGGCTTTGGAACCAGAAAAAGAGACTTTTCATTTGACAATCAATGGGTAATGAGAAAGAAAACAAAATTTCCAAATTTCTTTTCAATGTTTACAGGGGATGTCAAGCATCTCCACTCTCTACAGCAATTTATCCTACGCCTCACTCATCCAAATACAGGACAGACTCATTTGTAAACTTTACATTTACAAAAATTGCCAAGATATCCCAAGAAAAAAATTACAATTACCAGAATTCATAAAGAAATGTGTATTAAAAGAATCAGAAAATTGGTCCAGACAATGACATGGTTCTTAGGGAGAATGAAGAGGACATTACCCAGCCAAAACATTGAGGAACCCCTGTGAGCCAGATGGTATAAAGGCTTGAATTGCCATGCACATACCTGCCAAGAAACAATAAATTGTCCTTCAACAATAATTTGAAAAAAAAAAAAAAAAAAAAATCACATGAAAACAGAAATATTCAACCAAAAAACAGAAAAAAGGAAAATGGAAATAACCTAAAATTAGTCTACTTACTCTCAGGGTTATAATGAAAATCTTAAGTAGACAAATGAACACTGAATCTTAGATGATCAAGCAACAATGTGAACCAGGACCTAACATAGTATTGTTGCAGGTAAGATGTTCTTACCAAAAGAAAACGGTGCCACCCGATCAGCCAATTATTTAGCATCTTAAAATGTAGCAAACATGAACTATCATGTTCCACAGAAAGTCAGACAAAACAAACCCATAGTTCCATCGTGTATGAGACTGTGTCAAGTGTCGAAACCATTTTGAGTAGCACATAATTTCCTAAGAGAAGGGACACAGAGCATGATATAAGAAAATCTCCCATGTGCTTTGGACAGTGAGATTAGGCAACAGTCAACTTCCAGTTAGTAATAATTATGTCAAATAATTAAGACGGTCAACTGATAATTAAGTTTCTTGGCTAATCAGACAAACAACTTCCAGTTAGTAATAATTATGTCAAATGATTTCCTCAACAAGTGTATGCCTTCTTTAATACTCGACTTGTATGTGATAGTAGTAACCCCCCAAAAGTTTCAGGGATGGAAAAGATATACAGATGTATTAACATGAATATTGACAAACAGCATTTTGAGAACATTCAAGTAAAGTGAATATACACATTAATTGCCAGCTATTTTAAGGAATTCATAATTCAGATAAACTTGGTCAGCAGAAAAATTCAAGAAGCAGTTACACAATAACATAACATGAGCATGTAAGAGTCTCCCAAAAGAAAAAAAACAGACGTGAGAATACCTCTCTCTTTAGTTGAGATCCCTTGGCAGGCACCAAGATTGTCTGGAGGTAGTTGAACTGACCTTTGATTATTTCTAAGATCCCAAATTTCGACCTTCTCGTTTCACATGAGTAAAAAACCATAAGAAGGGTGCAATATGATTGCAGCAATCTGACATAGTTTACAAAATCAGCGGAAAAGAACCTGTGAAGTCTGCTCCCCTGCTATAGCTACGTAGATGGATCCTTTTGCACATAAAACCTTTGTCAGCAACCATAGAGGTAAAAGGCAAATCAACTTCATCCTTATTATAAATTATGTGCAGCCAAAAAGTCATCTATTCCAAATAATTGCTATACCTCCACAAGAAAAACTTAAGGACAATAAGATGTGCAACAGACGGTATTATGGGTCCATGCATAGAGAACCATGACACTTGGAAAATTACTGTTGCAAAATCAACTTATCATGATGCATAGAGAACAAATTGAACTTCATTAACATACTCTCTCTTAGTCGCCTTAAATCAGACTACGAGTCAAAGCCACTGCTCAGACTAACAGCTCAAGAACAATGCACATATGTTATTAGCGATATGCTTCATTCAAAAAGTACAGCACTTTGCTTTTTGTTTGTAAGTTCTCACTAAGAGCAAACATGCATCTTCCTCCCAATCCCAGCCATAAAAAATAAGAGTTATAAAAATGTCATGGCAAAAACATGCCCTCGAAATGGTGATATTCAAAATTTAAACGAACTTATAAATTTAAAAAATATGTGAGATAACTTTTTCAATGCTCTAAATACTCAGGGTGTTTCATGTAACAAAAGTTTACTTTTAGTGTTAAAAATCAAAAATAAAAAGGGAAAGGTTAAAACCAAACTCAAGCACCCAACAAGAATTTCTTTTGTTCTATTCAATTTATTTTTTCAACAGCTAACCATTCGACTAGTAATTTTTTATGAGAAAAACCTATGGTGCTTTGATGCATATATTTTTTCAAATATGATGAATGTAAATTCAGGCATTTTCATTTGAGAAAAGAAACCTGTATGAGGCACGGGCTTGATTGTAGTAAATCTATGTATTTCCTGGAAATGTAACTGAACAAACCTTCAGAGGCATGGGAACGCTCTGTTAGGCTTCCCTCAACCTGTCTTCCACTGTCATTTTGGGTTTCTGAATTGGGAGTTTCTCCAACTCCCATGTCTTGGAAACATGCAGACTCTTCAGCTGGCCTTACACAAGGAGAAGCCTTCTTTACCAATGAAAGCTTGCAAAAGTGATAACAGTTTGCCTCGATAGTCAGCAGGGGATTTCTGCCACGAGCAAGAACATGTAACTTTTTTTTTTTTTTTTTTTTTTTTTTTATGGTAAACATGTAACTTCAACTCTGAATACATTGCTGAAGAGAAAAGGAGCACATGTATTAGTACAAACGAGGATGCTAACTATATGCTAAACCTTGCCAGCTAATTGATGTGCCAGTACAAGTGATTGATTCCTCGAAGCCTGGGCTCAAAGCAACGGTCTACATCTAAATGGCTAAAGAAGGTTAACTACATCACTTAGCAAGCATTTTAGCATAAACTCTCAGTAGATACTGCATTTATCAACACCATCAACTTTCTGAGGCATAACCATTGCCCCTTCATCCAATTCCAATGTGATGTCAAGTATAAGATAACTCTACTCTCGCACGCTAGAACAAGGACCACCTCGACTTAGAATCGGCTAATTAGAAGACAAAATCCAGCAACATTTCCACAACGAAAGCATGAATAATTGTTACCCAGTACCTGGATAGGCCACCATCTTCGATGCCCCAGCACTTGACCGTCCCATCCCTTCCCTGGCTACAATCTCAACAAGACAACCATAACCCAACAATCACTTCAAACGACAAAGATAACAAAATCGATGCATATGCAAAAGGAAAAAGGAGAAACCTTAGAACTTTATCAGCTCCAAGTACAGGGCTAGTAGCAACGCAGATGATCCCATGAGCCGCACTGTGCACCCTGCAATCCCGCGAGCGCAAAACAATTACATACGCTTAAAACCCAAAATTTAAAAAGAAAAATCGCAACATTTCATGGAAAACTACAAGCAAAGTAATCCCCGAAAGCAAGAAAAAAGGAAACTTTGAGGAAGGAACGACCAAGAAGACGAGACGGTCCGTCGCTGAGTGGTGTCCCAAATCCGCAATTCGCCGTCCGAAGCGCTGCGACATCAGAAGAGCCCATGAAGCGCGGCGGAGATGTGAACGGAGAACCGGGGGAAAACGAAACGGGATTACGGGAGTTACCCGGTGAAGAGCAAGGGGCGAGAGAAGTGGAAGCACGCGTCCATGACGGAGGCGCGATGGCCGCGAAGCACCGCCACGGGATCGGGGGGAGGCCGCTTGCTCATGGCCGGCTGGGCGACGGCGGCGGCGGCGGCGGTTCACTGTCGGAAGAGAAGTCGACGGCTCTGCGCGGCGACTGATCAGATTGCCGAGTGAAAAAAGACTTTTTTACTAGATCAGAGAATTATTGGAAGAGAAAGTACCGCTCTTGATAATTAAAAAAAAAAAAAAAGAACCAAAGAAGGGGGAAATACCACGCCCAAAAAATGTCAAAAAAGTGTTGGCAGAAACCGAATTAGATGCGATGGAGGCAAAATTTGCCAAGTGTCGATGGCTCTTATAGTCATGACAATGAGAAGTTTAGGGCACGCATGATTTCTACTTTCTACTATTTCTATTTTTTTTCGTTTTTCTAATAACAGGGTTTGGAACAAAAATTCATTTGGTGTGTAATTTGATTTTTTTATTTTTATTTTTGGAATGCATTTCGGAAATAGTTTGAAAAATCGAAGTTAAAATTTTGAACTTCTCAATTTCAAATAGAAATTGAAATTAATTTTTCCGTAAATCAATTTATGTTTCAAAATTTTATCATGTGCACCTTTAGTTTTAGCCGACAAAGGATATGGGTGAAATAACTAGGTCTTGGAGCATAATGTCGGCGGATGAAGATTTGATTCAAGCCACGAAAGGAATGCAATGGATGTAGCCGTCGAGGAGGGGATTAGTGTGTGACGTGGATTTGATGTGGAAATTCAATACAAATGGGTCTCTTAAAGAATGTTATTATGGGAAGCGAGATTTGAAGAAAGTAAACTAAGAATGAAATGTCTGCTAAATCTGCTAATTTTATCCTAAAAGCTTCTCACATTTGAAAAACCTGCTACGATCCTTGATTTTGCCTCAACTTTGCTTTAAGATTTAGGTGCATTTCTCACAAATATATCAATTTCGAATGGTTTGTATAAAACTTACTTCGGGATAAATGTGATGTGGCGGGTATATCAGTCTAAGATTTTTTTATGACACGAAAATTATTTTGAGATAAACGTAACACGAGTGTACTATTTTAGGATTTTGGTGGTATAATCTCTAAATTTTTTACCTTTAAATCATTTTTAGGTAGTCTTACATTAATTTTTATTAAATTGACAAGGAGGAAAATTATACACATAAAATATTTTAAAAAGCAATATACACCTTACTTTCGAAGGTACTCTCTCTTTAAACGGGCAATTTTTTATTCATTCTTCGTTTGCATAGAGGGGAAATTGTGATGCCTAAGGTACGTCACATGTTACACATGTCCTTTCCATTAATACTCTTATACATATAATTATAATTACGTATGCGGAAACACTACAAAATACATCATTATACATCATACAAGGAAGTTGCACGAGTTTAATACATATGCTTCTTATTTATACAAACACTAATACTTATTATCACAATATATAATCCTAAAGACTTGTGAGTTTTGGGCTCGCTACTACTCCCATAGTAACCCACAAGCGAGCCACTACCCAACTCAGAAGTTGATGGTCTCCGCCATCACCTCGTCTTTTCCACCATCATGTCCAAAGGGATCCTCCTACACACTAAAAAATAAGGGATCAACCAAAGTTCAGCAATTGAAATTCCTAAGTCTAAGATAGAAGATCGTCTTAATACTCAATCTGACGCCAAACAAACAACATGAGTTCAAGGCCAAACAAAATAACCGTGCATAAACAAGTTCTCTTTCTTTTCTATCATGATATGCAAATAAAACTATTAACCATAATGTTAGTAAAACCAATCATAAGAAAGCCATATGATAAATATTGCATGATGTGCTAATATCACCTATTGGTTTAGCACCATACGCAAGAATATACAAGTGCAGATTCATACTTGTCATAATGTTCACCACCACACACATACAAGTGAATCCATACTTATCATAAAGTTCATCACCACATACATGCAAGTGAAATCATACATATCACTGGCCAAGACCTTCTTTGATTCATGAGGCATCACCACCATAATCTTATGGGGGACAAAATCATACATATCCTTAACCACACTTTAGCTCATTCATCATGGATATCCTCTACATTAGCAAAAATACATACACCACTATACACCCATATAATAACAGTCAATAGAATTCATACTCATACAACAAAATTCTAGAGTCCTATCCTCATACTCATACAACAGAATTCACAAGCTGTTGGCACCCAAAAATACCATTATAAGCATGTATTGGTCACGAGAGATGGAAAATTCTAAAATCGCCCTCGTGGCCATATATAGGCCATAATCTCCATCGGCCCAACTCATAAGTGGTTATGAAAATAAAGAATAGCCAAGAACTTTGAGAAACCTTGGGCTGAATTTCAACAAACATACAAGTAAAGACATATAATTCCATGACGAAGCAATTGCTTGCCACATGTCAAAGCCAAGGGTCACTAATGAAGATACAACATTGACAATGGAAATAGGTGGGAACAGTTAAAAGAGCGCCAAACTCGAGAGGAGTGGTTAATACTTGTTGGACAAGCCGCGAGAATGTTGCTGAGTAGGTCAGAAACTAGATATCGGGAAGGCGGTTTAACATAGAACGTGGAGCGACTCTTGAGGAGGAAGTAATTGACCAATGATGGTTACCAAATTGGCTATAAATACCGCAAACAATCCAACAAATGACCCCTTCGGGAACAATACATAAAATAACTTTATCTTGCTTTTATCCTTACTTAGTTTAGCTTAACTGTAGCTTAATATTTCCGTCGAAGATTCAATTTAAGCGAGTGTCTATATCCCGGACAGTGCTATCGATTAGATTGCAGTATTAACCCATTGTCCAACGTCGTCGATTAGATTCCGGCGTTGTGTCATCATACGCATCTAGGAGCAGTGTGTGCTAGGTGTTGTTATCATTGTCCAACGTTGTCGATTGAATTTTGATGTTGTGTCCTCATATCCATTTAGAAGTAATATCTACTAGGTGTTGTCCTCATTATCCGGTGTTGTTGAAACATCTTCGATATTATATAAACCACTTTAATTTTAATGGGCTTTTATTATTATGTTAAAGTGAGTTTAACTTATATCGCTAATTAGGTTTCAACATTGATTATCGTTGATATTAAGCTCGTGTTAAGCCAGTGACTTTTTTGAATTCAAAAACTGTAAGATGTGTAGTCTCTTCGCAGTTGACCCACTTTATCTAAAGTTGACGCAAAACCTAAGTCTCCTTTAATAAAAACCAACCTATAACACTTGGTGAAAAATATTTCATTGCGGAATGCAAAACCGACGAAACACAAGCAACTCATCATAGCATAACAATCACCATGATCATCACGATATTTTGCCATTTCTTATGCCCTTCAACATAATCTGATGGAAATCAATTAATCACAACATCAACATGTAGAAACTCATCAATTCAAGCTAAATAAATACAACGATTCAACACTTAATCATCAAAACTATCTTACTCTTAATATCAAAGTTCAAAGTAAAATTTACAGCCATCAAATAATCAAGTCAAGAGCACTAATTGGATGAATCCAACTTAGCATTTAGGGTTTTTACTTACTTTGAAGTGCTAGAAACACAAGATAGCTTGGGCGGTTAAGGTTGAAAGTAAGTGTAGGCAAGAAAGGGGAGCTTTTGCTAAAGAATATGAGTAGTAAGAATAAGTGGTGGCGTGTGCCCAAAATGAAGGGGCAAGGCCTCCCATTTATAATCTTCATCCATGGCTATATAATGATTGCCTTAATTAAATGCAAGGCTAAGTGTTTCAATAAAAAAATCTCACTTGGCTTAATTAGAATTTGGGTGGCATGTCCACTTACATGAGGTGTGTCCCTAGTATAATGATAACGGAACAAGTGCTCCAATGAAGACTTTACATTACTTAGTAAGGATCTTTAGGTGGCAATCATAATTGTATTATGTGGCCTTATGAGAATAGCTAGGGCACAAATGACCTAATGAAATATTGCCACAAAAAAAAAAAATATATATATATATATATATATATATATATTTTTTTAGTTGAAATGAGAGATGATTTCTTCTTGGCCAAGCAAAAGGAATGAGTCATCAAGGCATTAATGTGCTATGTTATCATGAATGATGTAATGCATGACCTCATGATTAGCCAAGTTCAATGTCTCAAACTAAGGTTATGTGACTTAAAATACTTGATGGAAAGATGAAGATAGATTGCGCAAATTAAAGAAGGACAAATGGCTCAATTATATGATTTCAAAGTAGATATTTTGATAAAGATGAAGATGATCTCCTCTTCATTGGCCAAGTGTGTGCATGAATTACCAAAATAGTAATGAACTATAGGCATGAGTCACCAAAATATTAATTACTATAGACACGAGTCACCAAAATATTAATGACTTGAGGCATGAGCCATCCAAAAAAATAGGTGATGTCATGTATGATGTAAAAGCCAACCAAATTAAATGTTCAAACCAAAGCATAGGTTTAAAAATTTTAGTAGAGAAAAGAGAAGTGGCGTGTCAATTGAAAAGAAATAGAGATTTAGGGAAATCGATATTCATTATGAGCATTGGTAAGTCTGAAAATATTTTGAATCTACTAAAATCATCAATAAAGATATCAAAACTAGGAAAATCTCCATTTAATAAATTTGAAACTTGAATATCATAAAATATGAAATTTAGAGTTTATTAATCCCTTTTTATAACTAATATAATTGTAATGGTCATGGAAAATCATGCTAAATACTATTGTTAAGCCTAGAAAATTCGGGATGTCATAGAAATTGCCTAAACATCTTAGGGTGCATTTGGGATCTGCTTTGGGAAGGGATTTTGAGTGTCCAAAGTCCATTTGGTCAAATATTGGTTGTTTGGTAAAATTTTTCAAACCCATATTGAGGAAATGTTAGCCTTTGAAAGGCATAAAGTCAAGGCAAGTCCTAAGCTACCTTAGGCTTTCAACATTTTTGAAAGCCCCCCTAGGTTACTGTTCATCTTCTTCTCCAGTGGCGTTGTTCCATGTGACTGGTTGACCATGCGCCGGAGAGATGCCGACGAGGTTGCGGTTACATGGGCAATCGTCACTGGCTAGTCGCGCGGCCCCAACAAGTCGGGGCGACTACCTACGAGTCACGTCGCTGTGACCCAGCTCTAGGTCACGCGACCCCCTTGAAGGCCGCCTGAGTTCGCACGACCTTTGGTGAACCCAGATCTAGGTCACGACAAGGTTGCGCAACCTCCGTGAAGGGCCGTCGGGGGTCACTTGACCCTAGGCGGCCTCGCCGATTGTCTCCAGGGACTACCTTCGCTGGCCAACTTTTTTATTTTTCTTTTGACTTTCTTTATTTTTTTTAATCACAAAAGTCTTTTGTAAATATAATCTCTCCAAGCACTATTTTGCTCAAAGGTATTTTACAATGGACTTTCAAATTACAATTTAACAAACACAATTTACATTTTAGAAAATCCATTTAACTTTGCCCAAAGAGTTTCCCAAAAAGTCCAACCAAATGCACCCTTAATCCTATTGCATTTGTGTTATTCAAGCATAAGCCTTTCAACTCAACTATAACCGTAACAAGCTCATATCTCTCAAAAAAACTATCCCAAAGCCCATCTTCTATTAAAATTTCATCCAGCCCATTATTCATTTTTCTCTTTCATTATTATTATTATTTCTTTTTCCAATTTTTTATTTCTTCTCTACATCGTCTTCCCCTCGTCATCTTCTCCAATGAGAACTTCTTCACCGAGGCTTTTCCACCAATGAACTCAACACTGAAATTTCACTACACAAACTCATGCCTCGCCAGTCGTCACCAAGTCATCAGGGTTATCGGCTCCCGGTCCAATCCGATTCTAAGGTGGAATCAGGAATCGGGACTAGACCGTTTAATCCTAGGACTAGGAATGGAACTGGATCGGACCATCGATTTTAGTCTAATGGATCTAGCCACTTTTTTTTTCCCCTATTAAAGGTGGCCGTGCACAATGAGAGAAAGTGACAAATCTTAAAATATTGACGGAAGCGACAATGAGTGAAAAGTGATTGTGCCGTAACTTGTGGTACCATTGGACGAGATAGTATTTAGTTCGCATTTTACTAATTTTTTTTTTAAGAAATAAAAAAAATATGTAGTTAGTCTGATCCGGTTCCCTTTTAGAACTGGAAATCGGATTGCTTGAACACAGTTCCATTTTTAGGTTTGGAAGCTGGACTAAAACTCCCAAGAACTGACCGAATCGGCCAATTCGATCTAAGCCAATGTGGGTGGTTCCAGATTTGGGGTGATTCACCCCGGTCATCTCTCTAGCCATTGTCGAACCTCATCGATGGTAACCTATCGAAAGCATATATTTCAAAACAACAGTCATTCGAACAAAATAAACACATAAATGCCTACGTAAATGACAAAATAAGAAACTAACTATGGCCTCCTCTTACCACGGGCTAAAGGAACGGCACCTATAGCGAGGTGTTCATCCATGGCCGACATGACATATGAGTGTTACAAAAGAACAAACAAAAATCAACATCTGCTTTATTAAAATGAATTAAACTTGCAGTAAAACAAAATCATGTGGGCGAATATGTACGATCCTCTTTAACACACTTTTTCCGGTATGTTGTGGAACTGGTGGTGTGCAACTTAGAACATGAATTCTAAATTCAATTTTAACGTGCTTCTCAGTCTAAACATGAAATACCAAAGACCTAAATCAACATTACCCATCAAAAAGCAGCTCTAGCTTCACATTTGCCGGTTAAATTCGTTGTCTCCGATTTCAAAGAAATAGTAAAAAAGAAGAGTGCCTACCTAGTTGCCGAAGCGAACTTGCCTGAATCAAGCCAACTGAGCTTGGAAAAGTCGTCGGTTCTCCGTCCTCCTGATGGCGAACCACCTTGATTGACATTCTCTTTTCTTTTTCTTTTTATTTTCTTTTGGGCTTTAGCGAGTCCCAACTTTTTGAGCCCAAGAACTTGCATGATGGGCTAATGAACAGTGCTCGGCCTGAATTGAGTCAAATGGATTAAAAAATGGCCGGAATTAATTTTTAAAATTTTTTTTATTTAATAAAAAATAACGTGTCACCAAAAGCACACTTATCTGAAGAAAATACAAGAAAATCCATCCTTCTTTTCTTGCAAATCCCTCCTTGTGTCACGTGTGAGGGAATGTTAGTGAAAAACCATTTTATATAGTTCACATAGCGTAGATTGGTTAAATAAATATATATGGTTTTTATTCATCAGTTTAATTGACTTGAACTTAAAACTTTCTCTTAATGATTTCCCTAAAGTTAGGTATCGGGCTTGTTTCAATGCTGTCTTAACAAATGGCATTAGAGTGTATCGGTGTTTGATGAATATTTCAATTGAAAATAAAAAATATCAGTATTAATACGGTTGCCACATGATAATTGTCGTCATCATTTGTTGGGCAGAATAGAGACCATGGGCGAAGGTGAAGGCATGTGTTGCGGTGTGGCAATGTGGTGACATTGATGGTTGTTCCGGTGCATAGCTACATAGTGCAACACCTCAACGAGGTAGACATCAATTTTAGATTTGTCGGTGTAGAAGGCATATCAAAATTAGGGGGGACGTCACCTAATATAAGAGTCTCATTTGTGAGGGGATTATTGTGCGAAAGGACTGGTGTTATTGAAATCCTGAATTTTCCTTAGTGTGGAAAAGTCAATTTTTAAGTGCGTGGAAGTCTAGTTGGATATATACTAATGGGATTGGTTACCCTATGCCAACTCAGTCGTAGCCTGGATTTCTCCAGACGTGGTGTTTACTTTCACCACCATAGGCCCCCCAAATTCCCGGTTGATGTTTTACCAGCCAACCGAGAGGCTGGGGAAGGCAAGTACGGGGTCACCCACCCCTGGGCAGTTTTCCCACCTTTACCTTCCATGAGCAGTTTAAGGACCTGCTCAGGTCCATCTTACGGGATGTTATCCCAGCCACTATATTTTTCGAGGCGTGGGAGCTGCCTCTACCCCCTTAGTTTTTTACAATCGGGGGGGCCCCTGCAAAGGCAGGGCGACCCTGCCTGGATTAGTTGCAAGCCCTCCCTTAGGGCTTGCCTGTCATTTCCAGTGGAGCAGTTTAAGAAGTTGCTCAGCTCGGGTCTAGTTGGATATATACTAATGAGCTTAGATTTGAGACTATCTCTCGGTGACCTCATCATATATACGAAGGTATCAAATATATTTGTTGCGTGTCCCTACACCACATCAGACCAAAAGTACGCCACAACAATGTGATGGAGACCTTCGGTGTCAACAAACGAGAATTTGGACAAAGGTGATGCCGTGCTTACGAATCCAGCCGAAACACAATGCTTATCCACATGTGCATTTGAAGTGCTAACAGCTAATTAATTCTCAAGATATAGAAATCCTCTTGGGCTAACCCAAATGAACACCCATTTCTATAACTTTTGTGTTGAATTTGGCCATAAAAATCATCCTAAGGGTCTATTTGTTTGAAGAAATACACGTTTAGGGAAATTGTTTTCTGACTTTTCGATATTAGAATAATGGAAAACCAATTGATCTACGGAAAATGTTTGGAAATAAGGAAATCATTTTTCCTAACCATTAAATTAATGAAAATTCCATGAAAAATGTACTTTTTTCTTTATCATGGAGTTTTCTGTGAAACATGCAAACCTTGGGTGTCAACTAAAAACTGAATAAACCATATCCAGTGAGACATATGTGATTAGGTGGGAACTTGTAATGTAATCAACTTGGACTTATGTAAGTGGATTTTTCTTTCGTGGAAGTAGGCAATAATCTTCATATGCATATCCCTTTGCTTCTAACCTTGATTTGGCTCTTTATGGTAAAAAAAAGAAAAAAAAAAAAAACCTTGATTTGGCTCTTTGCGCGAGATGAGTTTGGCGGCAAGATCATGATTAAACTAACATTTGTAGGAAGATCCAAGCTCACTTGTATTGGAACGTTTGGTTTTTAATGACGAATGAGTAAGAGCTGGATCCCAGAATCTTGGGGATCTAAGAGAAACTTGCCACGTGGATGCATCGGAAGCCGTTCAAATGGATTAATTAGGCAAATATGACTTTGGCTCTTTTGGAACAAAGTAAAATAATCAATCTCGTTCTGGAGAGATTGATTGAACTAAATTGGAATATGTGTTGAATCACAGAAGGAATTATACCTTTTTTGGAGTTGAGCTTTTTGGTTTGCTTTAGATTTGCTAAAAGCTAGGAGATAAGTTGTAGACAGGAAGCGCTTTGCGAAAGTTTAATTAGCGTTTTGGTCTAGGACAATTGTTCATGTTCATTACATTATTAATTTGAGCAAATATGAATGAAAAAAGATGCTAGACATATAGTGGATGAGATATAAGAAGATTGAAGTTTAGCTCTCGATATTGAATTAGAAAAATGCAAATTAAATATTGGATGCATGAAGATTACATGTATATAGTACTGTAATTGATTAAGCAAGTGATGCGCAATCACATTCATTTTTCACCTAGCCATTATTGGCCCAAAATAGCAGCGAAAAAATTTAGTATTCTTTCTTACGATGACATCAAAAATTGGGAATGGGAATAGGGGCTCGTCTCCTTTTACTCAACCCATCTCTCACCCTACCTAACAAGTGAATGAATGTGCATCGCATGGCAAATAAAATGGTTGATGCATTGCCCTCTACCATCTACTTCACACCTCTCACCTTACCTTATGCAACACGTTGGAATTATTTAGCTACTATGTTCACATAAGCACTATCCGTAAATGGACCAAAATAGTTGGGAAATATTCAAGTACCTAAAAGAGCCAGATACATCAAAGTAATAATGTTAAAGTTGAGTTGTATAGCTTCTCATCTATCATGGCTTGGCCCCTTTATGGTAGATATTGGTGCATCATTAAAAAAGAGTACTTAACTCCTTTTCATCCTTTATAGACTATAAGTGTGATAGGAGCATCCACAAAAGGATCACCTAAGATGATCATCCCATGGCTATTGAGAACTAGTCAAATCAGACGGTTCTATTACTCAATCTTTTTGACTTGCTTCTATCTTTTATCTTTCTTTCTCATCCTATTCATTTTCTTGCTTCTCTCTTTCCCCTCCATCTATGTTCGATCTCATTCTCTCTCACACCTGCTTCACCTAAGTACTCGATTTAGGTGATGGGCATAGGAGCATGGAGATTAGAGCTGATCATTAGGTAGGCGGGAATTGATCAGCCCTTAATGGATGCTTTTTGACTCCACCCAAAAACACATTTGATCTGCATCATAGCCCAATTTTAAACAGGGGACTTTCTTCCAATCGAACAACTACGAATTATATATGCTACTTAAGTTGTTCTTGGATGTAGGAAACATGACAAGTGCAAGAAAATTGGAAAAATCTCAACTTGGGAAACAGCTAGCACTCATGTAATCTGTCTTATCCTAAAAAGTTTCCGGGATGAAATGTCCTAAGAATGCTTTAGTATCTCATGTACTCCCTTTTAAATAATATTGCCTCTTAATACCTTTCGATAATCTCAACGTCTGCTGACTAGATGAGGACAAGCTTAAAAAATTCCAAAAAAAAAAAAAAAAAAGTTGAGGAACCGGGTAATTTTTTTTTAATCCCATAATTAGTTGCTCATGCACCTAGAGTTGCATTGCATGAAAAATATATTAATATAGAGAAAATTATTTAGTGTACTCTATTGCACTTTTTGTATTCTCTAAATGTGTGCAAAATTAGAGAATTTTGTGTGTAAAATAGTGCATGAAAAAATGAAGTAATAAGCTCTGGCCATGAGCATCTGATCAATGGTAGATGACATGGATTTGTTAGCATCTTGGCTTTTGGACTTGAGTTTGGCCGGTTGAGACTGTCGAAGCAAAATGAACTGCCAACTTCTTATTTTTAGCAGTATCCTTGGGCGGTGTTGAAAACCTATTTAAAATTGTCCTAACTTGATGTTGACCTCGAAATCCTCTAATAATTTCACATGCGGTAAATAAACAATATTTTATCCTGTACGTCCAAGAAAAAAAAAGAAAAAAAAAATCAAAATATAGTCATGCTACGAGTGTAAAAGATTATGGATGTAGTGAAATAAAATATCTTACTTAATGACGAGAATACCTACGTTAGATTGACATAATCAAAATCCATGAAATATCTTACTAACTGAATATAACGAGTTAAGATAAGACACGAATTAAATAATTGAAAGCTTGCTGGCGTAGAATGAGATATTAAACCTGCTCCATGTGCCTAACCCATAGATTTTTTGAACCACTAAGTCAATTGCATGGAGTTCGCAACATGGCAAATTTGATGACACGGTATTTTGTCAACTGGAGTGCTTTTGTACATGACCTTGACATGATAATGGCATTTAATGCCTTTTATTTTGCCAACTGTGGACGCCACCCAAGTACCATACTAATCACATTGATTACGGCAATGTATGGGCATCATATTTTCAAAGCAGCTTGAGAATATATCCTGTCGTAACGGGAAATGCTGGCAACGAGCAATGACCTTGACATGATAATGGCATTTGATACTCTCTGTTTTGCCGACGGTAGATGTCGCTTGAGCACCGTGCTAATCACATTGATAATGAAAATGCTTGGACATCATATTCTAACTGAATATAACAAATTACGATAAGACACAAATTAAACGATAGAAAGCTTGCTGGCAAAGAATGAGGTATCGAACCGGCTCCATGTGCCTAACCTACACATTTTGCAAATCGCTAAGTCAATTGCATATAATTCGCAGCACGACACATTCGATGACATAGTATTTTGTAGACTATAGTGCTTTTGTACATGACCCTGACGTGACAACGGCATTAATACCTTTTGTTTCGTACTAATCACATTGATTATGGCAGAGTCTGGGCATCATGTTCTTGAAGTGGCCCAAGAATATATCTTGTGGTAATGGGGAACGCAAGCAACGAGCAATGAACTTGACATGGTAACGGCATTCAATACTCTTTGTTTTGTCAACGATTGACGTCACTCGAGAACTGTACTAACCACATTCATCATGGAAATTGCTGGGTGTCATATTCTCGAATTGGCCCAAGAATATGCCCTGTGCTAACGGGAAATGCAAGTAACGCTTGACATTAATTCAAGTTGACATCTTAGATACATTTGCTGATTTTTTTTATGTCAGAATCCGAAACCTTAGGTCGTCTCCATAACGATGCAAATCATTGGGGTGGATGACACGTGGGGGTTCCGTGGCCATTTATTCGGACTGCCTCTCTCTCTCTGCTTCGTTTTTTCAACTGTGGATATGACTGAGCTGCTAACCGCTTCTTATTTAAACCGGTATTATTGACTTTAGAGGACGGAGGGACACGTGGTGGGACTAGGTTTATCTTCAATCCTCACGCCTGAACTTGAACGCTAGATTCGTTAGGCTACATATATTGGTATTATTATAATTATCATTCTTTATTTTGTTTATTTTCAGTCGCAAAGTACGTTATGCCTTGGCAACAATTCGGACAATTTTGAATTACTACTACTATTTAGAATATCTGGCAAAGTTCTATTGGGGAAAGCAGAATTGAAACTAAAATAATGACTTAGCCAGCAACATCCAAGGGTTGACCAAATTGGTCGGGTGCCTAGGGGATTTTTAATTCAAGAGTTGGAGATATATTGTGCAAATTATGCCTACCATTAGACCTCTGTGTGCATGTTTATGGGAGGAACTAGCATATGAATATCTTGTTGGTAGCCAGAGTAATCACAAATTGCAATGAGAAGCAACTATAAAAACTCATTAATGTAATCTCATATCAATAGATGATATGGTCTATTCCTATACCTCAAGAAAACCAAAATGGATTTCCTCGTATTTTTCTAAAGTTTGACTGAATTTATCCCTATATGAAGTGTAATTTTTCTTTCCATCATCATTAATCTTTAACAGCAGGAAAAAAAAAGTACGTTCCTGCACATATCGAAAAAAACAAAAGATAAATTTAGAGAATAAAGTTGCTGCTGCATATACTGATCAAGAAATGGACCAATATCGATCTGGTTCGATTTTGCTCATTTGATCCATGTCTGTATATTAATTCTATTCATGCCACAAGACAGCCTCGTCGCGGCAAGATCTGGGAGCAAAATTTCTTAATAAAACCATGTTAGAAAAAGTATATGCTATCCTTGACTCTTGAAAAGAAACCAAAAACCAAAAAAAAAATAAATAAATAAATAAAAGGGAAAAAAAAAAAGCGGAAGTCTTATCAAACCTCATGGGCCAGAGCCACGTGGCCACTGGGACCATGCAGATGCAGATTGCTGCATCCATTTTTTTGCCCGGCCCCTCTTCGCCCTCCCGAGTCAATTCTCTCCTCCTGCTTCTTGCATGGACATAGACAACACCGCTATTCAATTTCTATCCACCAGCTTCCTTTCCCCCCCTATAAATACACGCACCCTCTTCTGCATCTCTTCCATCGAATGATCATCTCTCTTAACTCATCCAACCATCATTCTCTGCCCCACAGACTTCTCTGTTCTCTCATCATTTGGTTCTCAACCCCCTCTTGAGTTCCTGTAGGTGCTGTCACTTTGCAGTTTGCGGTAATGGGTTTGGCAGCAGTGGAGAGTAACAATGGCCATGAAGTGGAAGAGAGCACGTATCAGAGAGGAGTGAAGCACCTTTGTGAGGGAGGGATAGAGAGAGTTCCGAGGAAGTACGTGTTTCCGGTCTCGGAGAGGCCACACTTGGGCACGGAGAGAAGCGACGTTTGTTATGGCGGCAACCGGAACCTCAAGCTTCCGGTCATCGACTTTGCTCAGCTTCAAGGCTCCAACAGATCCCAAGTTCTCGAGCACCTCGCTGATGCTTGTGAAGAATATGGCTTTTTTCAGGTAATATATACGTTGAGCATGGGTCTGAACAGTCGAGAAGTGCGCACGCACAGATTGAAACACTGCAGGGATCAGCACATACATACATATAACTACGTAGAGAATTATACAATTGGTTGGTTCAATACATTATTAGTAGTCAAAGAAACTAACAACAACGTCAAGGTTCTCTGATCCTGGAGTAACTTTTTACGGAAGCATTTATGTGGATCGAACGTCAAGTAATGAGATTCTGATTGCCATTAATTATTTATTTATTTATTTATTTTTTACCATGCTTAGCTTTGTTAACTCATCGCGCACAAGTCATGCTATCAATATGAGATCAGACACAGGTCGACAGACAAATGTTTAAGTGCTTAATCTTTGAATATATGGATGCAGCTAGTGAACCATGGGATACCAAGCCAAGTGATCGAGGAAATGCGGATTGTGGGAAGGAGATTCTTTGAGCTGCCGTATGAGGAGAGGTGCAAGTACATGAACCTAGATATGAGGTCCCCGGTCAGGTACGGCACCAGCTTCAACCAGAACAAAGACCAAATCTTGTGCTGGAGAGACTTCCTCAAGCTCAGTTGCCACTCCTTGCCACAGCATCTCCCTTCTTGGCCCTCCAATCCTTCTGACTTAAGGTGATCATCTCTCTCTCTTGATCTCGATCTCTCGACATCCAGCCCAACCCGGAGAGCTATACATGTCTCTTTGGTTATAGCCGGGCCTAGACAAAAAGTTAGGCCTGACCTTAAAGCTTGGGCTGGGCACGAGCTGCATAGTTATCACCTCCATTCAGTATTGCACTATTGCATAGACCCGTCCTAATGGATCAAGGTAATCATATTGCACAAACCCACGGTGGACTCTATTACGAGAAGAAATGGAACGACTCATGTTCTTATGGTCCATCATGTCGGCAGCTAAACTGAATTTGATGTTCCACCAACACACTAAAAGGGTTATACGATATCTCGGGTGTGGAAGTAGGCCAACATTTCTATTGGCAAATAGGAGGTTTTCAAGTCCATGGCCAAGTCCTTATTACTTCTTGGGTTGTAATTGCTATCTTATTAGGTTCCACCAGTATAGCTGTTTAGAATCTGAACTGAATTTGATGTTCAGAAGTTTCCAATGAGCAGCTGAAAATGGATCTTTCAATCCTGTTTTCTAAAAGCAAATTGCAGATCGGTTGAATATTCATGGCCCTTAACAATTATGGAACGGTTCAGTCTATTCAACTCTATGAATTACATCGTGTTGAAATTGTTTATGCAGCAAACCATCATAATATACTCGTTTTGTTCTACCTTATACAAATTAATTAGATAGTAATCATAGAATTGCAACAGTTGCTATAATAGTACACAATAAATTTTCATCATCCTATCAGCTGATATATATATATATATATATATATATATATATATATATATGTGTTTTTCACTGTCAAGTACGTGAGATGGACCCTGACGTTTTGATCTCTTAACGTGCTTGAAACAGGGAAGTAGCTGCTAACTACTCCTTGAAGACCAAGTTCTTGTACTTAAAGCTCATGGAGGCCATTCTGGAGAGTCTTGGGGTGAAGGAAATAGCACCGGAATCTATGGAGGATCACGAGAATGACTGGATGGAGAAAGATTTAGAGAATGGAAGCCAAATCGTTGTGGTGAATTGCTACCCGGCATGCCCTGAACCCGATCTCACGCTTGGCATGCCGCCACATTCAGACTATGGCATGCTCACGCTCCTTCTTCAGGACGAGTCAGTCCAGGGCCTTCAGATTCACCATGGAGGGAGATGGGTGACTGTGGAGCCAATCCCCAACTCGTTTGTTGTCAATGTTGGTGACCATCTTGAGGTTGATTCATTGCTTCCGACCCTTTAAATAATAGGATTCAGTTCCCATTGCTTTAATTGATACTTACAAAGGGTTTCTTACGGATTGTGGCAGATATTCAGCAATGGGAGATTCAAGAGCGTGCTTCATAGGGTTCTTGTGAACTCTTCATTGACCCGAATCTCAATTGCTTCACTGCACAGCCTATCCCTTGACAACACAGTCCGGCCGTTGCCAAAGCTGATTGACGAAGCCAATCCGAGGCGCTACAAGGACACCGACTTTGCCAGTTTTCTTAATTATATTTCATCCGTTGGACACAAGGGCAAGAATTTCTTAGACACCAGGAAATTGACCTAATTATGCATATTGATTCATCTGGGAAATAATCGGTGATTTTGACAATTTATAGTCGCAAATTTAAGCAATTATTAGCAGAACATGGGAATTGAATTCCATTTCTGTCGTTAGTTGTATCACTTATGATGATAGAAGAGACTATTTTACCAAATCATATGTTGTAAGCTTCATGGTTGGTGTTTGGTTGTCGCAAGGCCATTCATCAAGTCGAGTCGTTTACATGGCCTCTATAAGCATACCTGTCCAAACAAAAGTAGTAAACTTTATAACAAATCTTGAAACTTGTCGTAGAAATGTAATGATCCCAGCAAAGAGTTTCTTATCGTGCGTTTAATATCTTAAAATTTGCAACTTCGTGAACTTTAAGCCGTTCTATTAACTACATCAATTTTAAGTGGACGGAAAATGGCACATGGTAACTTTTATTACACAACGCAGGCCTATGTTAGTAATGTCTTCCACCATTTCTTTCCCTTGTAAATAGACCTATCTTGAAATGTTTTCATCAAAATCCTCTCCTCTTTCATACCCTCAATCACTTACTAAAACCTGGGTTTCCACAAATCAATTGAGAACTTTCTGTCAACCGTTGGAGGCAACAATTTGTGATAGCAATAGAGATAATGGTGAATTAGAAGATAGCAAGTGAGACACCTTTGTGTGTGTGTGTGTGTGTTTGTGTGTGTGTGTGTGTGTGTGTGAGAGAGAGAGAGAGAGAGAGAGAGAGAGAGAGAGAGAGAGTTCCAAGCAAGTCCATGTTGCCTCATTTACAGAGGCCAAATTTGGGAAGAAGCATCCAGTCGTTGGCTTCCTGTTCCTCGACGGTCAACATTTGTGACCATCTTGAGGTTGGTCTTTTAGTTTCTGTCCATGGTTATTGTCACAAAACACTTGTAATTGCTTTATGCAATGTAATGATCAGCCTAGGGAAACTTTAATCCTAACAGCAGAATCGATTCTTGCTGCTTCTTCAATTACCATCGATGCTCCATAGGAGTATTCCTTAATTCGGCTACTTCTTCAATAACACGAGCGTGTATCAGTTCATTTAGCCCAAAAACTACTCTGGAATAGATGCACTGTACAATAAGTGAAGTTTTTTTCGTGGAATGCAGATATTTAACAGTAGGAGATTCAACTTCAGAGGGTTCTGTGAATCCTTCAATGACCCGAATCTCGATTGCTTCGTTCCATGCTTTGTCCTTCGATAGGGTGGTTCTCCCATCTCCGGAGCTCATTACCAATGCAAATCCAAGGCACTACAAGGACACCGACCAAGCCAGTTTCCTTCGCTATTTTCGTCCAGAATTTCAATGAGCATAGCATTTGGTATAGCTCTTTCCTCTGCTTTTGCAACTAATGCATTCTGAAAGAGCCGAATGCCATACGTTTGTCTTCTTGGTCCAATTTGCATTAGCAATTACTCCGAGCCATTCAAAGTGCTGCGTTATTTGTGGAATGAGTTCAACTGCTTTAAGCATTTTGGATTTTGAATGAAAAAAGAAAAAAGAAAATCATGTAATCAACATCAAAGCGACAGATCAAAAGTTGAGGAGCAGACGAAATGGGCACTTAAGTTTGAGAGAGGTTGCTGTCGGGTCGACAACTTTTTGACCATGTCGAGGTCTCTAGGCTGTTTCCTCGTGTCCTCTTTGGCATTTACAAACGAAACAAAGCGTGCTCAGATAACCAAAATGCCCCACACTTCATTCTCAGCTTTTCGTTGGCTAGTAGCTAACGTAACTGCATTATCTCTTTTTTTGTGGCCATGAAGTAAAGGTGCTCCTACTCTGGAGAAATCTCCCATTTTCAAGCCTCTTGCTATGGAATATGCACTTGATCACTAAAATTTCATCAATAGCAGACAAGTGAGTTGGAAGTTTCTGTTGTAGATTATTAATTTTCTTTCTTTTCGGTGACAATTAATCTGGGTTTATATAGGAGCTTCTAATATGGGTTTATAGAGGAGACTCTTTTACGTTGACCTAACTAAATCAAGTAATACAAGGATCACTTCTAGAAAAATATTTTCCAAATAATTCATTTTTTGTGAAGCACATTGAGCCTAATTGTCATTTAATCCAAAATTAGAGCTTTGAGTCTTGTGGATAAGTCCTTGTTCAACCATGCATATTGTTAAAATATGCCGAGTTTGAGTCCGATGTGAAATTCAATATTCCGAATTGGATATGTTGCGACGTTCGAAATTGAGTAAAGAAAATCCGAAGATCAACTTCCAAAAATTCGAATCTGTGTTGGAAAATTTTGCTGTTGAAATAGGAAAGTCCAACTTTCACTTGGATTTAGATTTTGTTTAAAACATACAGACATATGTTTTGGATAAAATCGTTTTAGATAGGAAACAGAATCCTATGAGAAGTTGGCAAAAAAATAAGGGTTTTACTTATATAAAGACTTGTGACCATGGGTGGTAGAGGTGGATCACAAATTGTCTTGAAAAGCTTGGTGTTCCGACGTTGATCATGAAGAATTGGTCTTGAAGCGCCGTCTTGTAGTCGAGTGCTTGGGAGGGATTTTCTTTGTCGTTCTTGTCCGTGAATTACATCCAAGAAAGATTAGTGTTTGTAGCCAATTAAATCTTGTGGTAAGATTTGCGTGTAATTCCTTCGTGAGATTAAGAGATTATTTCTTGAGGAATTCTGGGGTTAAACATCACTGCGTGCGTTGTTGAATGTAATTGGGGCTTAAACACCAAGAGAGTGTTGAGTGACTTCGAGTGTGTAATCTCCTCAGATCGCTTGATCTGTAGTGAAATTCACTGATGCTATCCCCGTGGACGTAGGTCTTTACAATTGAACCACGTAAATCCGGTGTCCGATTTATTTTCTTCTTCCGTCTATATTATTGTTCGATCGCTCGCCTTTTCGCAACACATATAGTAAGACTAGTGACTACCAATTACCATTTACCTTCTTACATTAAGTGTTACTAATGTAGTTGCTTGCTGAACTAGAGCATTTTTTCCTTCCATTTTTTTCCCAACATACGAAGAAGGTATTTTGTGCAGCGGCTATGTGAGAACAATACGTTGAGAAGCAAGTCCATCGAAAGTGAAAGATTATAGAATTCAACATTTAATGTTGGTCGATATGCATGTCATGCAGATATTGTGATTGAGCGGTTATATTACACCACTCGTGAAACCGATGCATAAATTCTTTCTCCATCTGTGTGTATCCGTGCTGTTATTTAGCCGGAGAGGACACCAAAAGGGAGCTCTTGTGAGGACTTTTAACGTTAGATATCGTAATTTGTATAAGTATTTCCACCCACGATTAAAAAGAAAAAAAAAACAAAATAACTAGCTGTTCTTTAGAAGTCTTGAACCTTATGCACGTTTAGTTTCTTTCTAAATTATGTGAAAAAGTTTTATGCGTACACAATCAGGTTGTGCATACCAGTTTAGAAGTGCCTATTAATGGTTTCTTATTCCTCACATGTGCAAATGTCTTAGGGTCAAATTCTAGGTACAGAATATAAAAACTGATGGACAGACCATGTCAGGCTGGAGGTTTTATTGGTGAGGAGGAGGGGTGTGGACTTGAAGAAGTACAGCTGAAAGTGAGCAACTGACATTCTCTTGAAGCCCCCCCTTGGACCAACAAGAGCGACCAAAACTTCTCCACTGTCGAAAAGTTCGTTAGATGCAAGAAGGAGACTTGTTCAGGACAACCTCCATAGCCAAGAGCAAGAAAAGAAAAAAAAAAAGAAGAGAGAATTAAGTTACAGACATTAGTAATAAGGCATAGTAAGAGAGGATCTCATTTGGTAATAACGTGTCACCTCGATCAATTTGATTTTTCAGCTGGCACTTGCAGTGAGAAATAGAGGATAACGAAAGGTAAATGAAGAGAAATTAAAGCATACTACTTCCCCGTGGAATTAGAAAGAACAATGTGGTTGACCGTAAGACTCGCATTGCAATTTTGTTTTTTCCCCTTTTGATGACGAACCATTCGTTGCAATTTGTGCTACATAATGATGGATTGAGACTTTTACGAAGGGGCAAAGGTGCAAACCAGCAAAACTTCATGTTGTGGGGGGATCCAATGCGGATTTATGGACTAATCCTCATTCCATGCATTCCTCGCTCGTTCTTCTTCTTCTTGTATTGAATTCATGTTGGAATGGCTGAAGGTAACTTAACAGCTTTCCATCGAACAATCTTCAATTAGGGATTCTATAGTTTATCCATCATACAATTTTTGAAGGCTCAAAAGTTCAGTGAAGTCACTTAGGCTACATTTGGTGTGCTGAATATCACTCCAAATATGATGATTTTATCCTATCCATAGTTGGGGAGAACACTAAATTCGGATAATAAAATCACACATAAGAGGTAAAATAAAGTCGAATAAAATATTTAATAAAAAAATTGAGAAAAAAAAGACCAAAAAAAAAAAAAAAAGAGAAAAAACCTAATGGACTTGCTTCCCAGCTCACGCTCAATATCATCCCCGCTAGGTCTGCACATCTCAATTGATCTCTCTTCTCCCCGTCTACTCGACACCATCGCCTTCCACCCATGCTCTACTTTTGCTTTGGTCTCAAAAAAAAGGATGGCGATGCTGGGTTAAATTGATCGGCTCACTAAGGAGGGTTCGTACTTACGACCCATTTAATTTGGTGATGACGGGACATTGAAATGGGATTGTTTACCAAAATCTGGTTTCATTTGTTGGGACTTTGTGGGCCTATGTCTCATCCTTGTTTAGTACTTTGTTCTACATGGTCAACAAGTTCCCAAGGTAACAAAGTAGTGAGTTTTATATTTTATCTTTGATTTCCAATTATGGGTGATAGTCTGTTTAACTCTATTTCAAAAAAGAGATAGACACAAAGGATCTAAATCCAATTGTGGAGGACTCAAGTATTGATTTTAGACTATCAATCCAAAAGGCAACCTGTGAAGAAGGAAGATTGGGCAACCTAAACGAGATAATGAAGAATTGTAGCAGTGTACCCTAGATGTGGAATCATTAACTTCCCGTCATTACTTAAGGATGAAGTTTATGATCTATTGGTGTCCCATCTTCCTTTGCCACCAACTATGAGAGAGAGAGAGAGAGAGCAAGAGGGATAAATTGAGTTGAGACTATTCATGTATTTTGAACTCTAATTTGGATCATATTTATCTAAAAACCGTATCATATCCAAACATTATCAAACACCACATATCCAAATATTTCAAATCCTATCTTCATCCCATCCAATAAAAATGTCCAAACTACCAACGATGCTAAACCCATCTGGTCTCAATTGTCAGCTGCCCAAACAGAACGCTCACTCTCAATAATTAATGAAGCACACGCATCAACCATCCTAAGTAGAAAAAGAGCGGTTGAGGGCTAACTGCAAGTCCATTCTTGGGCCAAGAAGATTCATCCCTACCAAAAGGACCAAAGGTCCCAAGTAGGAAAAAGACGGGAAACAGCAGCCTCTCATTTCCAAGGAGATTTGATGACTCGTGTGGCGCTGACAAGTGTCTTGTGCCATGGCCTTACACCGTCCCTTCAAAGATCATCCTTCCCTCTCCTTCTTCCCCCTCCACACTTCCAAATTTCTCTCCTTTCTCTCTCTAATTAAACACCCACGATCACCCCTTTAAAGGACGTCTCGTTCCCTCTGTTAAAGTCTCGTCCTTTTTGGAGGAGGCTCTGTTTTTCTTGAACTCTGCTGCAATGGCGGTGGCAGAGCTGACCGCACCCACATGCGCGAAACAGGGCCTCGGCTCTTCGCAGCTCTCCTACTTGTCTGCCCGCACTTCCAGTTTCCGGCGCCTGTCTTTCAGGACTCCCCGGCGAACCCACGGTTCAAGAATCTCTTGCTCTGTCAAGTGAGTTTTGTTGGTACTTGCTTCACTAAGTTGCTTCCTTCCGCCGTTAAGATGTTCTTCTCCTTTGGGGGGTCCTCTGTACTGAGTTTAAAGGGTTGATGTGATGGTGGTTTAATTGTTTTCAGTCAAACCGCTCAGGCTCCAGTGGCAGTGCAAACCGAAGTTCCGAAGACTAATAAGCCTGATTGCTTCGGTGTCTTTTGCCTCACTTACGATCTCAAAGCTGTACGTTTTTTTGACGGTTTTGCGTGACTTTCTTTACTTAGTGTATGTGCCCAATTATCTTGACTTTGATTCAATGTTGCTGCTTCTTAGTGATGAGCAAGTCAATTGGTTTTCCTGTGCTCTATATTGTGTGCCGACAAGCTTGAATGAGAAGGTCATATAGCATGAGGATTGCTTGCTGAAATGTTCGATTGAGAAAAATGATAGCTTGTCGCCTGTGGCCGTATCTGTTACTTCGACAGTCTTTGTTTTGGCTGTTGTGCATCTAATGTTCTTGATTTTTACTGTGGTTGATCAGTCATTAGATTCTGAATGCTTGATCTCCTCACCTAATTATGATGGTGTCCATGTCTAATGGTATGTTTTCTAGAGTTGCGGAAATTGAAAATAAACATGTTCATGTGAGAAAATGGATCCTGTTAAAAAAAGAAACTAACCATGAGTCGACTTATTGGAGCACTTCTTGTTTGACACCTCCAAAGTTAATGGAGATGTATATGTGTTCAGTTTGTATAATTACTCTTCTGACTGATTCACATTCAGTTTTGACATAATTTAATTACTATGTCTCTTGATGCTGGCTCCATCAAATTGCCTGTATGGTTACATAGATCAATTGATTGACTTATAGATGTAACGAGTGCTAATCCTAGATTTATGGTTAAGAAGTTCTTCAGATTGGCTGCATGTCAAGTCTCCATTTACTATTCTCTCTGAGGACAAATATAGTTTCTGCTATTGAGGTGGTTTAATGCCATCCGAATTTCAGTTTGAACTGCCAGGGACCTTTTTTCCTTCTATAATGTGTTTCATGTTGTTGAATATGGTCACAGGAAGAAGAGACAAAATCTTGGAAGAAACTAATCAATGTCGCAGTGTCTGGTGCTGCTGGAATGATTTCTAATCATCTGCTTTTCAAAGTAAGGATCTGTGGCAGTCTCTTGGTAGATATTATTCTCTGTCTGCTCTCATGATTGATTCTGGTCTGCGGTTGAACTATTTTACAGAGTTCTCATTGATGCTGGCATAAAAGGTCCTTACCTGAAATTCTGAATTGGGAGGATTGCTGGTTTATAAACTGCGTGAGTTTAATAACAATTTGCCAATTGAAATACAGATTGGAACTATCGTATGTGTTCCTTAGAGATTATCACCAGAAGCTCCTTGGGACAATAATTCAGTGCATGCCAATCTTTGTTTTTTCTTTTGCTTTGCATAAGTAGTCAGGGACAAATTACATGGTACAAGTTTGTAATAATTGTAATCAGAGAAGCAACCTGAACAGAATAACCCACTATAATTGTGCTTGTCTATGCCAGCAAACTGGCACCTTTGTTTGTTTATCTTAATAGCACATCAATTCTGTGTACTGTTGACACTACTTGTCTCTTCAGTTGACCAAAATGCTTAAAAGTTTGAATAAACTGTACAAAGAGAAATGTTCAAATTGGCGGAGAAAGTTCATGAGTTTGTTTGTTTTCTGCAGATTAACTCTACTGGTACATCTTTTTCGACAATTTAATATGCAAGATTTCTCTAAATCTATTTTGGTTCTCAACTTTCGAAGATTGACCCAACTTTTCCTCTTTTTCCAGCTTGCATCAGGTCAGGTTTTCGGTCCTGATCAACCTATTGCTTTAAAACTTTTGGGTTCCGAAAGGTCGTTCCAAGCTCTAGAAGGTACATGCCTTGAATGGAGGGCTACTTCTTGATCTCAAGTTTCTGGAAAATATTATCATTTTTCATCAATCGTGCATGGACGTAAATCCAGTAATACAAGTTTTCAATACATATTTGGAATCTCCTGAGGATTTCTTATGAATGTGGGAGTAAGCATAGTTGTAACTGGGTGCCTTCGTCTGTCTCAAAATTGACTATCTTGAATGTCCTCAGTAAGTGTTTTTGCATACGACACTTATCTTGATTGTACTATTATCATTTGTTGGCAGAATGGTACCATGTTACATCCATTGTCCATTGAATCCCTGCTTTTCAGCATATAACACAAACTTCAGTTTTGAGAGGAAATTTCATTTGTTTGCGACACTTCCACAGACATTGTGTTGTCTATGTTGAAAGCAGTCATTTCACATATAGCACAAAAATCAGTTTTTGAGAGATCATTTGTATTTGTTTGCAACACTTCCACAGACATATTGTGTTGTCTATGTTGAAAGCAGTCATTTCGGTACTCCTGGTGCGACTGTACAAGAACCGTATGCATGTTTGCACATTTGTTTGGTCAAATCTAGATGCATATATCAAGGTACTACAAAATCACACGACTTATGCCGTAGCAACTAGAGGGAGATGACTACATTGGGCTACCTGTTCATAAGACTCCCTTCTCCATCCTCTCTGATTGGCAAGTGAAATATGATATTATCCTAGTGTAAGAAGGGTATCGGTTCCAGAATCGCTCAATTTATCTATATACTACAGGATTCTTCGTGGCCAGGCTCACAGTTAGACCCAAGTAGCTGTCCTCTCCATCAACCATCATTTCATTACTCCAGATATAATATGTTAATGCATGCAGGAGTTGCTATGGAATTGGAGGATTCCTTGTTCCCATTGTTGAGGGAAGTGCAGATTGGCATTGATCCTTATGAGGTTTTCCAAGATGTAGAATGGGCTCTCCTAATTGGAGCAAAGCCTCGAGGACCTGGAATGGAACGAGCTGGCTTACTGGACATAAATGGGCAGATTTTTGCTGAGCAGGTAGCGTGGCAGTATCATTTGCAGACTGCATATGACCGCTTATGAACATCTTAAGAAACAGTCAGAGGTGCTAATTCAATCTCCTTTGCTAATTTTTCAGGGAAAGGCTCTAAATGCTGTCGCCTCGCGTAATGTTAAAGTAATGGTTGTAGGAAACCCCTGTAACACCAAGTAAGATAGTTATACTTCGATTTTTGCTCTTTGTTTCTGGAAACAACATAAGGAGTGTAGCTCTATCGTAGCCCCTAATGGAAGCTTCTGCTTCATTCCTTTGGCAGTGCATTAATCTGCTTGAAAAATGCTCCTGATATTCCTGCAAAGAACTTCCATGCTTTAACACGTTTGGATGAGAACCGTGCGAAATGCCAGGCAAGAAATGCTCATTGAAGTGAAAAATTATATATGTTATTATGTCCTGAGAGTAGGATTGATTGAAACAAAATACTGGCTTTAATATTGTGCAGCTGGCACTCAAGGCAGGTGTATTCTATGATAAGGTGTCAAATATGACCATCTGGGGCAACCACTCGACAACTCAGGTTATTAGTCAGATTTGCTGTAGGAAAGTGGAAGTACAAACACCCCTGTTTCATCTTTGATTGAGAAAAAAAAAATCCATTGGAATATTCAGGTGCCAGACTTTTTAAATGCTAGAATCAATGGGCTTCCAGTCAAGGAGGTGATCACGGATCACAAGTGGCTAGAAGAGGAGTTCACTGAAAAAGTCCAGAAGGTAAGACCCTAGAAACAGATGAGTTTTATGCATTGTATTGGACGAGTATTTTTAGGTTTCGACTCTTTTGAGAATTTTGTATCTCACCTTTGATTACTAAGAGAAGTAGGGATTTGATCTGTAGAGAGGTGGGGTGTTGATTAAGAAGTGGGGAAGATCTTCAGCTGCATCAACTGCGGTGTCAATTGCTGATGCCATAAAGTCTCTTGTCACTCCCACGCCTGAGGGTGATTGGTTCTCTTCAGGGGTGAGTATCTCTGTCCTCAACGTTCATGAGTATATTTCTCTCTCTTTGAATTCTATTTTAAATTCTTTGGTTTGAATGTATGCTGTTTGGTTTTTCTATTTAATTTTCCTTGGTTTACCGAAGCTGTTGGTTCATTCAGCAAGTAGCACTTCCAACATTTTGGAAAGATTACGGAACAGAGAAACGTGGGAATGAGAACAACGCATGACAAGAAAGATTAATAGTTCATCCCTATGCCCCTAGATATGGCTTTTTAGTCTTAAACAACCTTAAATTTCACCAATCCCCCTGCAATGCACCTACTAAGAATTGATCAGTACGAAGTGACTGCCAAACCCAGTTCTTTTCTTAAGTATCATTAGGAGTTAACGTGTTGTGATGTCAGTTATTTGCTAGTCTTATTGTGTATTAATAAAAGTGCAGGTATATACCGATGGAAATCCTTACGGCATTGCCGAGGGCATTGTATTCAGCATGCCATGCAGATCTAAGGTAAGTAAATAGTTCCCATTCAGTGGTTTCTAAACGTCCATATCGCATTGGAATCCCTGATAAGATAATTCCATGTTTTTAGGGAGATGGTGATTATGAGCTTGTGAAGGATGTAATATTTGACGACTACCTCCTCAAGCGAATTACCAAGGTACTCTTTTCTCCATAGGGGTTGGCCTTCTTTGTTGCTTGTTGAATGATACGGAAGTTCTTCAGTGAAATAGAGGTGCACAAATCTCACCGGAAATATGCTAAACTATACATAGAGCGGACATTTTTTTTATTTAATGAGAATGGAATCTGGAATCCCTAATTCCTCAAAGATATGAATGTCTTCCCGTGTTTTCCTTGGAAACAAGTTCTCATCAATGAGGGGCTGTAAATATTCTTCTGGATGTCAATTCCTCAAACATGGAGTTTTGCATAATCATTAAACTGTAATCAATAGTCGATGAGAAAAATTCTTGGTTTTCATTTGACCTATCTGGGTTTGCTACTTTTCATCTAACTTGAACCATTATTCTGCAGACTGAAGCTGAGTTGCTGGCGGAGAGGCGATGTGTAGCTCACCTGATTGGAGGGGTAGGCATTGGATAGCCACATCATAAATTTTCCTTCAAAAACCCTTCTTTTGGCTTATAATTTACAAATCCCTCTATTCTTTCAGGGTGTTGCTTATTGTGATCTGCCAGAGGACACTATGCTTCCTGGAGAAATGTAATTCTATTCATTCATACCTGGCCTTTTCTTTTCTCTGGAGAATCTGCAAAGAGCTGGTTGTTAACAATAACAAGCTGTCAGGTTCGTCATCAGAATATGTAGTTAGAAGAAAATTAATATTGATGTGATGTATGGAGGAAGAGAAGAATAACCTAATTGGGTGGATAGTGTAGCTTCATATTAAAGATTTGCAATAAAAATTTTGGCGGACAGTGGTGTATTACAGTGTAAGTTAAAGCTCGTGCTTTTGAAATTTTTCTCAGATGTGGCCTTGGCTGTGGAATCTTTATGCTTATTGACTCCCTATGCCCCAGTTGTATCATTTTACTAATCTGTTGTGATAAGCTCATTGAACTCCAAATGGCACGTTTGGCTGAAGGATTGCTTTGCTTCTATGATTATTATGCTTTTCTTTTCCTTTGTTGTAGTTTCTGATATTGGCAACTGTCGCTTGATGGAGATCATCATTGTTTGGTAGAATCACTGACCAAGTTATTCGTCGCAATTCAAATTGGTTAATTGAAGTAATCTGTTTGTTCTAGCTAATTCAGTAGCCTCAGTAGTTAGCGCGCACATTAGTCACAAAATTGTTCATTGGAATGTGGATTGACACTTTGGTGCCATCTCTCTCTCTCTCTCTCTCTCTCTCTCTGCATGCATAAGCACTTGGTGAGGTCATGATAATAAATCATGTATTTGCTAAAACTCCAAACCTTTTGTTTGGAAAGAGCATGGGGAATTCAAATTCTTGCTCGGTTTCGTCAATTCCTATGTGAAGAACATGGAACTCTCGTTTACAGGGACCTTGTACTAAGATCCCACGTTTTGTCCTCGTTATTTTTCCTTTCCGTAAAAGCAAGTGAAGTGGGATATACTTCTTCATAATGTGAGAAAGAGAGCGGACGTATAATTTAATCATTGGCCAACAATGAATCTTCGTTCTTTATACATGGCTAACAATGTAAATCGTTATCGAGCGATTACCAACAATTTTACTGCGGGCCATGTTTATATTCGGAAGATCACTTGTACAGAATATTTTAGATTTGGGTTACGGTTTGGAAACAATTCCAGTGCTGCGACCGAGCAAATGGATGGAGATGCTTTTCCGTCCGCATAGCAAGCGTGTCATTCTAAAAATCCGCAGCCATTCGATTTCAAATTTCTCAACAGATTCAAACTCATCTGGCTACTCTCGGCCTGCTTGTCCCACAAACGCAAACTGGTAGGTACCCCGAGACCATAACCATCCAACATGGCATATTACATCTCTCACCCAGTTTCCGCATCGCTCCAATACACGAATTACTCCCAACAATATAAGAGAAGCCACAAAGCATGCTAAACATTATCCTTTCACCGCCTACAGGTAAATCAATGATATCATAGACATCAAAGAAGGCAAGGCGATCCATCTGCATCAACAGCAAGTGGAACGAAAAAATGTAGGCGCCATACATATTGATCTGATGATTCCAATCCTATCAATAGGCTGTAGCAATACAACAAACGCCACGACAGATACCCATCAACAACGGCGTTTAACATTGTCGGTACAGATTAAAAAAGACCCAGTGAGTTTGCACTTGACACAGAATAACTTAAGCAAAATATGTCAAGGGTCCTACATAATGGTAACTAGAATAGTATGTTCCTATGTGAGTTTATCCACTATCTCCATCCCAGTGGCCGAGATTGCCACCTTATCCAGTATCCTACTACCTCGAGTAGATCGAGGTCCCGACTTTAACACCGACCGAGAGAAGTATAATCCAAAAGAACAAGAAGCACCAGGTCCATGAAGCCACTGATGGTGTCTTGCGAGAGCGCAGGCCAGAATCAGTAGGGCTGATATCAGCTTGAGACATCCCAAAAGAGAGAACGATATTGAGTTCTCCATTCTTCCCGATTGACCAGTCCATTCCACTGCCGAGTAAATTCATGTTTCTAATTCTTATCATGCCAGCAGTAACATGAACAGAACTTGAAGGCTGTGCAGCCGAATTGAGATGGAGTGCCGCATCTTTCACTGGGAACTCTGCAGCAAAAGCAGGAGGAGCAGGGAAACTCCCTAACATTTGACTGGCTGCTTTCATGAATGGATATTTAATACCTGGAGGAATAAATTCAGATTATGCTCAGGCAAATGTGAAAAGCGATTCATACAGAAATAAACAGAAAATAGAAAACACAAAGAAAGGGGACATTCAGATGGTGCCAGGTCATAATAAAGGTCAACTCTTACTTGATTCAGGGTCTTTAGAATCCAAATGCGGCTTTGAAGTGGATGCACAGTCCTTACTGCAAGATTCTGAAGGAAGATTGCCTGCCAGAGGAACTTCCTCATTTTCTCCATTAATATGCTGCAAGACAAACAGCTCAATAGAGCGGCAACTAGAAATGCCACAAAAGCAGTACTTCTTCAAAATATGAAGTAGACTTACCTCAGCATGAAGCGCGTGATCAGAAAGTGCATTTTCAGGAGGAAGTTGAGAGGATTCATATGGCAAGAAATTCTCATCATCTGCATCAAAGAATGTTAGGTAGTCTTCAACATCAAAATCTGCTGCATCCTCCCCAAGGAGATTAGCAAGGTCATTTGTCTGGAGGTAGTAATCATCTCCAGCTACATCTAAGTATGGCTCATCGAGTAAGTAATTGGCATCCACAGGATTGGCATTATCATCTGATTGGCCAATGTATCCCTTCTCAATGGCTTTCATCTCCGTCCGGTACTGTTCTGGTAAAACAAAAAACTGCTCATCCTGCTGTTGCAAACCGGCTTGAATCGCATTGGTATCTATCAGAGGCTTTTGCTCATCTTCATTGAGGTCATTTGAATGCTCAGTGCCCTGGCTTGTCTCACCATGATAGAAGTTCAGAGGAACTGGAGCATCTCCAGGTTCAGTTCCAACATCAATACTCTGAAACACAAAAATGGTGCAAGAATTAAGGCAATGCAAGTGGACACTCCGATAAAAGCTCCTAATCAGTTCAGTCTACTAAATAAAACACAGCATTCACCCCCCCCCCCAAAAAAAAAAAAAAAAAAACACCAGACATAAAATAAAATACAAGGTGCTTCTGTAAATATGAAGAATTTTCTCTAGCATCAAAGGGAAAAGGCAAAATTCCCTCAACAGAACATTAAGGTCTCCCAAATTTCCCAAGTTTTTAATTATCACAAAATAGCCAATAATCCTGGTGCAGCGCACTAAACAGCATAAACTGTTACCCTCAGGATGCAGAAGATATCTCCACCCTAGGCATTAGTGTTACCACAAATTTTTTTTTGTCACCAGTTCACTACAAGGTAAAAACCCTGGAGAACCTTTAAAATCTATGTTCATATAACTTCTAGTACAGATAGCCTATAAGCACCAAAGGTAAGATCTGCAAGGAGACATCTAAAATTGGAGGCCCATTGTGAATTGATCAAGTCCATGGAAGTCGGTTGCATCTTTTCATAGGTCTATACTCCCTCTCAGATAGTTTCACGAAATCATTCTTTTCCCACTTCCAAATTGTGATTAAAACCATTGACTTTACAAATAAATCTGGACATCCTATCAATTAATTCCTTCTATAAGAGTGTGATTTTACTACAGACACCAAAGTATATGAACATAAGAAAACCAAACCTGATCCAAGTCATCTGCCTCAACATATTCATCATGAACAACCACCATTTGCTCCTGATCAGGAAACAGGGCCACATCATCATCCTCCCATTCCTCCTCAATGAATGGTGCACCATATTGCTCCCCGTTCTTTGGGCCAGAACCACTCTTCTGAAAGATCCTGCACAGCACGAACGCATCCTGCAGAACCCAAACAATCCCACCAACAGCCAACGAGCAAAAAGTCGGTGTCAATAGTAATTGAGATGTCAAGAAAAAGAACAAAACGCCACCTATTCTTAACAATTTTACAGCATAAACTAACTTGCGGAATTCCAGCCTTCTCCAATTCTTCATCAGTAAGCCGATATTCATGCATAACCCAATTTGTTCGCTGTCCACGCGGAGCTCGCCCATCATGATAAACCAAAGTTTTCTTCATTCCAACTGTTCGAGAGTAATGATAGATTGCCCGGTCCTTCCCTGTTGTCTTCCAGTAACCTTTCTCTGTGGCACGATTTGTCTTCGACCCATTTCCATACTTCTTATCCAACACACTAAAGAAGTACCACTCAAGGTCTCTACTTTTCAATTTCGACTTATCTGGAATCTCAAAAAGGAAATTATAAAAAAGTTTGCTTCAACCAAATTCATCATTGAAATGAATTGGAATAGAAGAGACAAAAAAACTGTTTCTTAAAATACATCTCCCACCGAATCAGAATATAAAACCCAAATTAACTCATTTCCATTATAATTTCAGACCCTGGACTTGATAGTAGTCAATCCAATGTGGTCTTTGCCACATAAAAAAGAAAAAAAGAAAAAAAGAAAAGAAAAGAAAAGTTTGTTCACATGTAATATCATCCAGTGTAACATTCAATGACCAATATGGCATATCAATCTAACTTGCCGCCTCCATCAAATTCCAGACCTACCTTGCCTCTTAGTGCTTGTTCAAGCAAAGCTGGAAGGTGCTGCTAGAGAAGTAGCTCCTTACTCCAACTCCTCACCACCAAATCAATTACAACCACAAAAAATTTCAGGGCGAAGAATCGATCACGCATCCTTGCCAAGAACGCATTAGCTTCCACGCTGGCCTCAGGATGTAGAGGATGACGGTCCTCACTATCCAGGATTCCAGGGCGGCACACTCCAAAGACCGTTAGAAGCCGACACCACTATCTAGACCGTTCTCATCTCACTCATCTTTCCCAGGATAAGAAGTAGAACGACGCATACCTAAGATCATTCCACGCACTCAGTCAAAAAATCGAAGGCATCACCACAAATTCCTCTGTCGGATTAGGGGGAGTCACAAACAATTGTCAGAGGAGGAAGATTTCCCGGCTCCACTCCCCGATAGAAATTTCCAAGATCAAAACATGGCTAATCGTTGACTTATCAACGCAAATTCCAGTCAGACGAATTCTCAAGAACCCAAAATTCTCACCTTGACCCAGCCGAAAGCAAAAAAAAGAAAAACCCACAAAAAAAAAAAAGACCTCCGCGAGTCAACCGGCAGCGACCCAATTCACGACATCGCGGATACCGACATAATCGAAGCACAGAATGCGCCGACGGCCGAGGCGATCGAAACCCACAAAGACACGGACGGCGAGATCTGCCGAGAAAAAGGGGAACCGAAGCAGCGGCGGTAGCGGGGGGGGAGGAAGGGAATTACGCACCGGGGAGATCCCAGGGCTCGCATTTGTAGACGTCGACCTCGGAGATGGCGTCGAAGCGGAGGGGCTTGCCGGAGACCTTGCGCTTCAGGTAGTACCGGATCAGCTCCTCGTCGGTGGGGTGGAACCGGAACCCCGGAGCCAGCGACTTCCCCTTATCGCGTCCCATGGAGAGAGCCCGATCGTCAGGTCTTCCGAGCTAGGGTTCGCAGAAGATAGAGAGAAACACAGAGATTCGTAGAGAGAGATTGGGGAGGGGATGGCGATGGTGGTGGTGGTGGTGGTGCTTGGGGGTGGGTTTTGCTTTGAAGGCAAAGTAAAAGGGGACGAAGGGCAGCAGGAAACTAGCCCTGAAAAATCTCCGCTTTTGCTTTATCTTTAATTTAAAAATTAATTTAGTTTAGTTTAATTACTTGATTAAAGGATTTTTAGTAGATAAGAAAGATGGGGGGGGGGGGGGGAAGGGGATTGGGAGGTTGCGTGAAGGCAAGTAGCGGAGGGCGTTTTGTTAGGGTCACCCGCGGGTGGACGAACGGCCGGTCGGTGACGCTTCGGCCGGGGGGCGAGGGGGAAGGAAGGTTCTGGAACCGGCGAGAGCCGCGCGTGTGCGTGTGTGCGACCGTCGGACGGCGTTGCGTTCAGCGCCGCTCGAATGAGCGGGTGACGTGGGCGCTTACGAGCTCCGTGCAGCGTTGACCGCGACTTCCCTTGATATGAAATCTGAGTTGGTGGGACGATTTCTCTTTCTCTTTTTTCTTCTTCTTTTTTTTTTTTTTTGGGTGTTTGAGATCTCCCTCTTTTTTCCTTATCCGTTTGTTAAATTCTGTTTGGATTCGATGTGATCCGGTGCGATTGGAATCTTGTTTTTTTGAAAGGTGTGACGTAAGAAGATAGCGATTTATATCTGATCAATCAATTGTCAAGATTGATTAACCACTAAGATTTAAAAGGTGGGGGGTTGGAATGGAGATGATTTAGTTTTAAGTGTAAGTTTCGATTCCCACATCTTTGTAAGGAATGGAATTGGAATGGAATGATAAAGGTAAAAATCTCACGAGAAAAAATGAGAGTTAAGATGGGAGTAAATTATGACCGACCAAAAAATGGAAAAAATTACCACGATTAGTTCACACGCCAATCATTGGAGTCGAAAGTAGATGTGTTGAAAATGGATAAATTTTTTCCTCCTATGTTGGGGGTTGGGTTGTAAAATGAGTTGTTAGACATTTGAAGAGCCGGTTGAAAATGATTTTAAAATATTAAAATCCATGTGAGATTGAGTCGGATAACTCGTTAATGATCCATTTAAAATTTCAGTTTTGTTTAAATTAGGTAAGGGGGGGTTTCAAAATGGGATTAGCTCACCTTAGGTAGTATGGTCGATGACGCGACAACTGTCTTTGTCATTCCTGATGGCAAACTTGACGAGATTGGGGCCAATGGAGGCCAATCGGCACGGCCCTTGTAGCTCGCACTCTAGATATTGGCCAAGGTTGTCGCTTTGTCCGCCATAATGGCCTTAGAAATAAGTGGTTCCAGATTTCACACAGATTCTATTTGGAATCTGAAATCTATCCGTTAGAATATATTTCTCATTTTTTTTTAAACCTAAAATCTACCATGCAAACTCTATAATCTGAAATATATCAAATCATAGGTTTCAAGATCAGTTTCAGAGTCTAACAAGGTCAACCTATATTATTAATTAAACGATTGCAGTGAATTAAAATATTTAGTGACCACCGCTTGTTATTATAATTCACTAACCATAAAAACACATAGAAAATATGAACATTAATAAAATAAAAATCTCGACAATAAAACGGAAGCTCAAATTAGTGCTTCTACATTATATACTTATCATCAAATGATATAGAATATTACAAAATCGCGCGAAGACATGAACCAAGAAAACATTAAAACTTATTTTAGATTGTAAGTTCCAAGTTTCAGATTCCTCCAACTAAGAACCTAAAACCTACTAGTCGAAACAAATTTCTCAATTTTTGGAACTTGAAACCTATTCTACATGCATTGAGACTTGAAACCTATAGGTTTTCATCGATTCGGATTTCAAATTTCAGGTTTTACCCTAAAATCATGCTCACCTCTAGATCGCCAATTTGAAAATCGCAAGTGATCACTCTCATGCATTTGAATTAATTTAATACAAAATTCCATCCAATTATTTCCCATCATTTTTCCTTTGGGGAGGCTTCGAATGGGACGGCGATAAATTGAGAGTACTTGGGTTGAGAAGGAGGTGGCGAGGAAGAAAGAAGGCAAAAGATTTTTAATTTTATGTTGTTTGACAAATTTGGACAACAAAATAAAAACCATACATTATTGACAAGATTTACATGTCCCAAATAAATTACTGAAATTGATGCTCCGAATTTGAATGCAATTTATCAAGACCAAACTCAAAGTTGGAACTTGTTTCGTAATTTTATGAATGACCTGCAATCATTTAACCCAAAAAATCAAAGCTCAAATTCGCTTCATGATTCATAGATGGCTCGGGCCAAACTTCCACCACTACCAACTCATCTTTCAAATTTTCATGGTTCATTCTGACTTCTATCATTTGATCTCGATTACCTCATTCTAAGTATCAAATGAGGCCGATTTTATTTTTATTTTTTTTTGAAAAGGCCGAATTGAAATGAGCTACATGTTAAATCGCTCCAATTCGTCCGTGTTTTTCCTCTGCATTTTGCATAACTTTGAATTTCTCTATTCTATGCAACTTTGTAGTTTGTATTTAGTATATTTTTAAGGTAGGAAATAATGTATATCTTTTTGGGCCAAGGAAATGATATACATTAATCAGCAATGAAGCTATTTCCTATGTTCCTAATACAAATTAATCACCTCACTTTTTATATTAAAATTAATCGTATCTCTCCCCATGATAAAATAAAGGGAAAATGTCACAAAAAATCTCAAATTTTATTCAATGTGACAAATTTACCTTAAACCTTTTTTGTCACACAAAAAATCCCATACTTTGCCAACTGTAATACATTTACCCAAACTCTATGGCTGAAGGGCATTTTCATCTTTTATTTTTGATCTTTTTCTTTTTCTTTTTTTTTTTCCTTTTTTCTTCTTCTCTCTCCAAGGAAGAGAGAAGAATAAAAAAAGAAAAAAAAAAGAAAGAAAAAGAAAAAAGATTGAAATCAAAAGACGAAAATGTCATATAGTTTAGGATAAATTTATCACGTGAGTATAAATTTGAGACTTTTTATATCAAAAAATTTCGGAGTATGTTGTAAAATATTGCGTTACAAATACATAATAGAGAGAATAGAGAGATTGAGTAGAGAAAATCAGACATCAGATATCGTTAAGAAAGTCAGAGAAGAGAAATTTATTTCTAATGTATCATTGTATATGTCTACAACAAAAACTAAGCTCCTATTTATACGAAAACAAGAATGTACTTATCATTAATATCAATGTATCGAATAATACATGCATTGGATAGGGAGATGAATATTCATTGTATAGGGAAATGTACTTATAATGTATGATACAAATGTATCATAATAAGTACATTAGATAAGATGAATATAATGAATCACACTCCCCCTTGAATATTCATTGTATTCATTACGAATGTGCATCGAATGATACTACCTCATTAAAAATCTTAAGTCGGAAAAACCAAATGGAACGAAAACCGGACAAAAGGAAAAAAGAGTGCAGAGCACAAATTTTATGATCTCTTCCTTTTATGGATGCATTAATTGCCTCATTAAAAACTTTAAGTCAGAAAAACCCTATGGGAAAAAATCGGACAGAAAGAAAAAAGAGTGCAATGCATAGTTCATAATATCTCCCCCTCAATTGAACCATATAGCCACTGCTGGGGCTAATCAATCTTGCATCTTGTAAACTCGGCGCATACCAATGTTGCAATGCGTAATTCATAATATCTCCCCTCAATTGAGCCATATAACCACTTTTGGGGCTAATCAATCTTGCATCTTAGTTATAGAATCAAATAAATATTATATAATGTTCATAAGCATTTCATAACCATATTAGAGAATAATAAAAAGCAAAACAACTATAAAAAAAATAAAAAAGAAGAAATTATTAGAATCATAGAATTCGAAGTTCAAATTATCATCCATCAATCTAATGCCTTATCAAAGTAATCAAATGTCCTCAAAGAAATCAGAGACATCTAGGGATGCATTTGCTACTTCATGAGCAAGAGGAGTCTCACCAAAGGAAATATTGTTGGTCTCAACAGTGGTTACGACAGTAGGATTGATTTCAATGGCATGAGATTCATCACGCTTGTCCGTATTTTTTAAAGATGCTTGGTATAGGTCAACAAAGTGCTTTGGCGTACGACAAGTACATAACTGGTGCCCAGTTATGCCACAGCGATGACAAATACTTTCATTAATCACTTTTTTGGCTTCTTTTTTTTGCCATGATTTAAGCCAAAGTTATATTTCCTAGGGCGGTTAAATTTCTTGCTATCCTTTTTAGGATTATGTTCTTGCCTGCGCTTATAGCCCTTAAAATGGCCAGTATTTTTCTCAAAGTTAGCATGTGCTTTAGGCAATACTTTTGAGCCAGCACGTCTAAGATCATGATTTTTTAGCAGCAATTCATTAGTTTGCTCAGTAGTGAGAAGCACATAAATTAATTGAGAATATGTGGCAAACTAACGTTGTCAGTATTGATGTTGCAATACAATATTCGAAGCATGGAGGGTGGAAAAAAGTTTTCTCTAATAATTCCGCATCAGTGAGTTTGATACCGCATAACTCAAGCCAAGAAACAATATCAAATAAAGCGGAATTATGGTCAGACATTAATTTAAAATCTTGCAGTCTGAGATTTTGCCAGTTATATTGTGCTTAAGGGAGGATAATAGTCTTGATATGATCATACTTATCCTTCAACCTCCTTCACAAGATCTGAGGGTCTCGAACGGATAAATATTGAGTCTGCAGGCTCTCATGTAAATGACGGCAAATACAAATCAGCGCATTTGCTTTATCCTTTTCATTTAAGGTTTCATCACCTGTAATTGCATTAGCAATACCTTGCCCTTGGAGGTGCATTTTCATGTCAAGGTATCGGGACGGATAATTCTTTCCACTTACTTTCAGGATGTGAAATTTGGGCTTTTCAATATTTACCATAATCTTTACAAAAATAAGTCCTTAAATTAATTAGAAGGATTTCTAAATATCCACTGTCACTTCAGGAGCATAATGATACTTTTTATTTATTTATTTGAAATTTGGCTTCGAGCCAAGAAAAATAAAAATGAAGAATTGATAAAAGAAGATGAAGTATAAGTTGATTAAAAAAAAATAACCACCTTGCAAAAATTACTTACACAATCGGTAGATTTTCGTGCTGATAACGTGTTGTAAAATATTGCGTTGCAAATATATAATAGAGAGAATAGAGAGATTAAGTAGAGAAAATCAGACATCAAAGATCGTAGAAAAAGTCAGAGGAGATAATTTTATTTTCAATATATCACAGTATATGTCTACAACAAAAACTAAGCTCCTATTTATACGAAAACAAGAATATACTTTTGGATAGAGAGATGAATATTCATTGTATAGAGAGATGTACTTATATAAATATTTATTCATGTAAATTATTAAATTGGATAAAGTTTGGGTTTTTTAGTAGCTTTTTCCGTAGAACAAAATAATGTGTCCGATTTTCCTATTTTACTGTATATGCTGAAATACTTATTGCTGGAGCTAAACGAGAGAACCCTAGAGTTCCTTCCCAGATTAAACCCCGGACCCCCCAAAAAATTGCACCCGAATTCGAGCCATTTCCTCTGAAAACTGTCGCATGGCTCGCGTCCTGCGTTGATCTTCGACGTCGTTCGCACAGATTCGAAAGCCATTTCTGCCCGATATCGACCGGGAGCGCTCGCCGTCGCCACCCATATCGCGACGTCCCGCTTCGGCTGCTGGGTTCGCTCGCTTTCTCCACCGTTTCTTGCTTTCTCGGGGCTTTGTCGTTTCTGGGTTTGGAATGTCTGGCGTTTCTTGGCGTCGTTTCGCCATAAATTTGCGAACTTTGGCCTGTTTCATTCGCCTGTGCTGTTTCTTGAGCTTAATTTTTCCTTTTTTGAAGTTTCTGAGTGTTGTGGGGGACTTTCGCCATCTTATACCTTAGGTTGCCTGTAATTTGCTTACGCAATTCTCATGATGTCGAATTACTTTATCAGCACGAGAAATGTAATGAATATGCGTTTCTTGGTCTTGTAATTTGCTGAAATTTGTTGGATCTTGCTGTGATTCAGTCTGGCAAGACTCCAAAAGCCGGCTTTAACGCCCTTGTGCGGAAGATTCTGGTGTTGGAAGGAGAGATGGCACTTTCTCGGGCTGTGATGCGATCCCTGAACAATGGCTTACTGCAGCAATTCCATCGTCCACATTTAGCTAGACCCCTCTCAGTGAATGCGGCGTCAGGTACTTTTGGGTTTTCACTGTCGGGGTGTCGTTCTGAGCTGCTGAGAGTGGTCCAAGCATTCTTGGGAATGCTCTTTTGTCTTGTTTTGTTTTGAAATGAGAATGTTGTTTATGGGATTGGGTTGCAGTTCTTCTTTCCTAAGCTTCCTTGTTGTCATGGGAAATAAGGTTATGCAAAGTGTGTACATTTTACTGTAAATGATGTAGCTGTAAAATTCAAGCTTAGTCTTGTGGTGAGTAATTTACTTGGTGGGGAGTTTGCTTGTTATAATAAGTTCTCTTTGTTCCCTCCTTTTATGCACTGGCGTTTGGTTGTAAACATTGTCGACAAAGTGGCCTGTCATGTTTTTCTAGGGCTAACTTATAATCTTCAACCATTGGTATAATGTATGTTTGAAAATACCCGACATTAAACTACATAAACAAATTTGTGAAGTAGGTTTGGTTTCCTTTGCAATTCTCTAACTTGGGCAATCTTGAGAAAACGTCAAATCGTGCCCTGTTCCTTATATGATACAGCCAACCCGTCGATGTTTTGTTCTGCAGGTCATAACGGCGATCACAAAGAAAGTTCTAATTCATCTGAGCCTGCTGATGAATTTGAGCAGCGGATATTTGGCGGCTTTTCTGGAATTGATTCAAAAACTGAATCATTTTTTCAGAAGTTTGACAGAATTGAGAAGGCCGGATCAGGTTCTGGACTGAGTGGTGATAGCTCCCAGATGCTTGAGGGCTTAAATGATAGTTTTAGTACATTATCAGATGGGATGGATGGGAGGTTGAAGAAAGAAGCCATGTACTTCCCGTTCGATTGGGATGAAGTAGAACAAGATGATTATGCATTTAGACCGGATATGAAATTTCTTCCGGGAATGAAGTATGATGTAAAGGTACCGTATTGTGATTCCATGTAGTCCAAGTTGAGGGATTAGAAGTTATGTGATATATCTGCCTTTTTCTTATGCTCTCTGATTGGTCAAATTGCAATTTTTGTTGTAAATAACTTTATTTTTTCAGTATTACTCTCTGTGGAGGGTTTTCCGATGTGAATCTTCTATATTAATCCGCTTATGCTGTCCATACCATCCAGATGTTATGATTTGGGAGAGGAACCAGTTGCTACTTATGAATTATGTACTTCATCGGTGTTTGGCATGAAACTAATTGGCCTATAGGGATTGGGTCATGGTTTTGCTTATCATACTTGTTATCATCACAATCATACAATCATGCTCTTGTCCTTTATATATGTTGCTAACTTTCTCCTGCATTGTTTTGCTTTTCACTTAAAGTGTCCTTATGTTTGCACTGCTTTATCTTTCTTTCTTTTAGGATCTTGATCTTAAGAAACCAGGAGTGCGCAAGTTCACCAAAAGACGGGAATTTGAAGTTACTACGGGGGAAGTGCTGAGAAAAGCTGATTTCAGGGTAAGCATTGGGTTGATCATATATTTTGTTAGGAAATTGTCACGTAGTATTCCATATATGTTGAACTGACAAACGCTTCATATGAGCAAGAGGTTCTTTGATGATCACCTTTAACCATTCATACCCTTCTGATTGAACTTTTTCAAGCATATTCCTGCATCATGTGATATGTTTAATACCTTCAGCATGCTGAAGCTCTTCAATTGGTTGATATTTCTGTGGAGATTGTGTGTCTCTAAGGGCCATTGAATTGGCAAGTGAGTGACTCTTATTACAAGCAATACATATCCCAGGTTATTTGTGCTCTACTGACGTTTCTCTTCCATTTTGCTCTGCTTGTTTCTGCTTTTCTAGTCGTTACATGACCAATCTCACCTAGATGCCTGATCTACTGATGTAAAGAATGGACATTTTCCCCATAGTTAAGGAAGGCCATTATATACCCAACAAGTTAATGTTGTCATCCTATCTTGCTCCATACTAAGACTTCACCCACTCATTGCTGCAAGATAAAAGAATTCATCAGATAACGGGAGGTGTCAAAATGATTCTTAGAATTATGATGCGACTATGTGATAAGGAAAAGAAAAATAATGATGGGAGATATATTGGGAGGATGACAGATGCCCCCCCAAGATATCTCTTTTCAACTATAGCATAAGATTGTTTGAAGGACTGCTTTGACATTTTATCTTTCGGAAATTCTGATTACTTTCCCTTTGCATATTATTGCAAAGTCAAAAAAGGTTGAATAACCATTCCACTCCTTTCTTCCTTCTGATCCATCACTCCTCAAGTTTAGTTCCCTCGGGTCATTCCACTATCCTGTGTCCGTAATGTAACCCCATTATTCAGATCAAGGGGTAAATGACATAAGTTTAGTTGTTGCCACAAGTTATCCCAATGCAGCATTGTTCTCCCAAAGTGCTGTAGTTGGCCAACTGATATAGGGACGACACGGCTTCTGTGAAACTTTTGCACAGTTGGATGGTTTATCATGTTCTGTCGGTATCTTTTTGCTAAGAGCTTCACTTTCTCAATGTCAAATTTTCTGCAGAATGTGAGATTCCTTGCAAATTTCATAACCGCAGCTGGAATAATTATCAAGAGGAGCTCGGTAAAGCTCGAATATCAGTTATGTCATGGAAATTAATTGAGCTACAAATTGCTTTTCTTACTCATTTGCCGTTTCTCCCTTTTTGTAGACTCGCATCAGTGCCAAGGCGCAGAGGAAGGTTGCGAGGGAGATCAAAACTGCTCGAGCTTTCGGGCTTATGCCTTTCACGACGATGGGAACGAAATCCTTCGTCTTTGGAAAAACAATGGAGAATCTTGACGAGGATTACGAGTACGAGGCCTTTGAGGGGACCACGGGTGGTGACATGGAATGAGCGTCCATTTGACTTTTCGGTCTTGTCCTGGCATGCTTCTTTGACTTCTCTATCGTTCCATACTTTCCAATTTCGGGCAAGGTCATAGCGTTGAGTCAGAGCAGAGCAGAGCCATGTAGAGATTTCTGTTGTTGGATAACAAGCTGTGCTGGTCTGGGGACCTTTTTTCCAGAGTTACTAATGAGAGCAAGCTCATGTGCTGGTACTGGGACTTTTATTTATGTGTTTCGCTTGTTAAAGATGCATTGTCGTAATCAGACATCGCATTTGAAATAGAGAATGGACTCCGGGTGGACCGGGCATTTCTTAAGTGGCTGGACAAGTGTCCGTTCTGGCGGCCCGCCTCCCCTGCGAAGAAGCTTTGTAAAATTGAGTCTGGGTTCTTTCTTGTGACACAAGATTTCATGTAACTTGCCTCGATAGGTTAATGTAATTCGGGTAGCTAACATCATTGCTTTTCGGGGAAATATCAAAAACCATAGAGATGTAATTTAGCTAGTGACAATTTCTTTATGGAAAAAAATTCCAGAAACCGTCCGGGTTTTTACCGAAAAAACATCTTTGCATTCTGTATTTTAAACAACGCAACAATTACTCCCTCACTTTGATGCATAATCACCACTTGATGGTAGCCCTTAAATCCATGGACGCCACATCGTAATAGCTCTTTCTTTCAATGCGAGTAAGAATATTGGAGAAGATAAGGAATGCTTATCTCGCCCGATAATTACTCCAAGAATGTTGAATGTATTTTACGATCTTATTGCTCAAAACGCCATTGGCTGCTATTGAAATTTCCTAACCATTGAACTACGCATTCGATTTCCATAAGAGTGGCTCTAAGATTGTAAATAAAGAGCAATAACACCGGCAGAACATGGAACACAAGCAACTTTGTAGCAAATTCTCTTAGGATGCAGATATTGAAGAACTGCGGAAAATCTTCAAAGAATACAAATCGTGCTCAAACCAACGATGCAAAATTACAAATCAGAAGCACCTCAGAACATGTCTTCCAATGCCAGCAAGAGAAAAGTCATTAATTTCTTCCTGAGTACTGTAAGGTCAGCGAAGCGTGCATACATTCTGTCGTGTACGAAGACCTATCTTTGGGTGTCGAGATGGTTCCATACCCCATAGATATGACCATCCAAAAGATAACCTTCTGAAAGTCAATTGGCTTGTAAAAAAGATGTACTAATTGAGTTGTATTTGGTTGAGGTATATATCTAGCAGTGTGTTTCCCTGGACCGCTATGCCATCTGGTCCAAACAGCCAAGAGAGAGTTCGCTGGTTTCTGTGTTCATTTATAGGGAGGAATGTGAAAATCTCCCAAGAGAGTTTAGACCTAATCAAGTCTTGCCAAAAGGTTCATCGTGCACAAGTCTTCCCCAAACATTACTTTTTGCAAAGTGGATTCCCATGGTCATGCAAGATCAGCTAAAGTTTTTTGCAAGCTAAGAAAGACGTTGAAATGGATAAAGCATAGAAAAGAAGCTGGCCCACTGCCCATTCTAAAACGTCCTCCTACTAGATAAAAATTGTTGCAAGTGCAAAATCAAAAGACACGAGGAGTTTATTCGTCGAGCTGACGCCCACAATTAGCGCGGGGATCAACATGCATCTGTAAGAGAATATCCACAAAGATCTGTTTGCAATGGAAGGACCTAGGAAACAAGTAGGGCTAGTAAAGTTGAGACACTAACAGCGGACTTTGAGTGTACTTTATGACTATTAGACAAAGACCATTTCACGCACTTGATGCCAATTTCTTTGATCTTGTGTGATATCAATGTGATATCTCTCAATTGACTCACTGAGGTAGTATTCGTTTTAGTCTGCCCCGTTCCGAGCTTTATGGTTTTGTTTTTTGGCATACAAGCATACACTTTTTCAAAGAGTTACCCATCATGATAATGTCCGCTTAACTTTGGAGTTTTAAAACAAAAGTTGCTGTTATGTTAAAAGACGCCTCTATGATATAATTATAGATTTCACATATATATCTTAGGATATAAGGATACTAGAAGTGGTAAATGTTTTATAAGGCTTTCGCTTTAGTGCCAAAAGTTTTAATTGGCTCATTTAAGTGCCAAATTCAAGAATAAACAATCACTTAAGAGCCTCCGAGAAATTCAAACAAAAAATAATACGTAACTTTTAACTTTTTTTTTTTTTTTGGTCTGAACGTAACTTTTAACTTGAGTTGGCATTTTTATATAAAAAACGAAGTCCACATGGACTTCCTAAAAGACGTGGCTGACTTCCTAAAATGACGTTGCACGAAGCCTAGGCCAAAAATGAAAATCAAGTAAGATGAATAGAATGAACAATCACTGTCCAGTGAGTAGTACACCTCTTCTAAATAGATCGAACATTCACTATGCATCTCAATAAATCGATATCATAACTCATCGATTCCAAATCTAGTATACAATATATGTAAAATATAAAAAAATGAGATACCTTTTGACAACATAATTTTTTACATGTTGAATCAATCAACAATAACAAATTAACCATCAATGGTCTATTCCATTGATTAATCTTTATCATCAAACATCAATGGTCTATTCTATTAACTAATCTAATGTTTAGTATCTAATTGTGGTCACGCTCAACGCTAGTGACAAAGGCAAGCCTTGATTAGGTCTTTACCTATATTAGCCGATAGTTTGGCCTAGAAAGACGTCTTGATAACAGCATGCATAATTCACCAATCTCATTCTTTAATAACCCACAATCAAATCTAGATCCATCTCAAAACTTGAGTTCACTGACCAAAACATATGACTTTTCAAGATTCAATTCATCAAACATAGTACATTTCATAAACCACACTCAAAGTCAAGAACCTTTTGTAATATTTCATATAAAGGTTTTGCAAGCTCATTCATAAGTAATCAGTTTAAACTATAATCAACAGATATTTTTCCATTTCAAATAATTTTTTTTTTAGTAAAATGCTCAATCTAATTTTATGCATTAAATATGCCAAAGCACCACTTTGCCTTTCCAAAGAACTACCAAACCATGTAACATCTCTTTAATTCATAATATTTCTTTCTATAGTTTCAAGATATGAGGAACCACCCATATCTTGAAGTTGTAGAAAGAAACCAACCTCAGGTTACTTGAATTGCTGAATTCGTCTAAAAAACAATTTCAAAACCAATTAAATTAAAACACTTCCATGCAAAATAAATTTAGTGGACAATTTTTATAATGTAAAAAACTGAAATTTTATATTTTTATATTTTTATATCTTTTTTTCCTTTTGTTTCTTTCTTTTCTTTATTTTCTTCTAAGTCAGGTGAGGGCTGATGACCTTGGTTGATCACGAGCGAGGGTCGGGGTCCTCACCCAATGGCCGTCTAGTCAAGGGCCACGACCCTTGCCCTTTGCCGATGAGGGCTTCATGGTACTTGCCAGATTTGGGCGAGGGTTGGATCCTCGCTCGTGGCCAATGAAGGCTATGTGGCCCTCGCCTATTGGCCGATGACCTTGGCCTGTGTTGCCAAGGGTTAACTCCCTCATCGGACTTCATAGAAAAAAATATATAAAGAAAGAAAAAGAAAAAGAAAAAGAAAAAGGAAAAGTTAGAAGAATGCAGTATCCTAATGCACGGCTAGTGACCCTTGGCCAGTGACCCTCGGCGAGGGTCAGCCAATAACCCTCTTAAGCTTGTTTTTAAAACATGGGGCAATCTATTCATGACCTGCATTCTTAAATATGAGTTTTAGGCCATTTTGCCACCTCTACTTATCGTGAATCAGAATCGATGATTCAAAGGACATAATATGCAGCAGAGATTGGCTGTGATTAGTGGGTTTTTTCCTACAAATCTCAGCCACACCTGACCAAGCTTTAACCACGTGTTTATGGATTATATTGTTAGAATGAAAACATCCTTCCATTGATATTTTAAGGACTAGATATTGAATTAAATAATTCAGCATACCTAGTATGTCATTTGCATTAGCAATGTCTATATCTTCTCTCCAAAAAGCTTTACAGGCCAAGACACCATGACAAAGGATCGCTGAGAAGTACAAAGACAATAGCGTAAACCCCAAACGGAAGCGTCTCCTAATTATACAATGTTCCAATTAATAACTTTCAGAATATTATACCATTAGGAATGGAGATTGTTCCAATAAATAACTTTCGAAAAATTATACCATTAAGAACTATGTAGCATATTTTTTCAAAGCATTTTAGTGTGAATTCTTCTTTTCTTGGAATTAAAACTTTGACAGACCTTTTGATCGGGGCAATCAAGTACTAAAGTTTTTATTTAAGTGCAATCACGTCCTAAACCTATATATTGAAAAACACCATTTAAGTTGCCACATGCATGTAATTTTCTAATCAAAGGTAATTCTTTGTATTGTTAATCGAAAAAAAACTTGATTACACTTCTTCACAGACTACAAAGGACTTAGATTGCACTGATAAAAGTACTTAACATTCAATTGCGTTTGTGCATGAGGCCTTGGAGTTTCTAAGCACTTCTCTCTGCCATTTAAATCTAGAGGACAGGACTCTATAAGAGTACAATTAAGTCTACGGAAATTAAAAGGCAAAGGGGTATTATTTAATGTGGTGTCTGTCTTTTTATTTTTCTAGAATCGATCTATCGTACACCCTCTCATTGGTTTTTCCTCTTAATTAAGCTCCATTATATAGTCGCGTGCCACGTCGGAGCCAACTCATTCGACCATTGTACAAGGCAAAATCCTAGTCCTAGAAAATCTCGCAAGAGATAGTCCAGAACAACTGAAAAGAGTTCGTGTAAGAGTCAAACTCTTCTATTAAGAGATGGGGAAGTTACGAGTCTATATCCTAATCTTGTATGATGAGATAAGTCGCCGTTCCGTTTCATGCAAAGCTAGAGTTCTTTTCCCTCAAGCAAGTTTATTCTTTTGCAGTGATCATCACTTCTCAAACCCTAATAGCCACATCAGGGAGGCCCTTATATAAGATAGCTTTCCCGGACAGTCAGGCGTCGCACGCGTCATAGGAGGGGCTAGAGACCAGCTTGGCATAACACGACCCGGCGCAACAATGGCGGCCTCCACCAACCTTTGTGGGCAGAGCGTCTCGTGGTTCGTCGTTTTTGCTGTTTTCATGACAAGGGTCGCGTACTGTGCTGAGCACTTCCACAGTTGGAACGTGGAATTCGACCCGGACTCCGCTTTCTCGTATCTAGAACAACCGGTGTGTTATCAGCTGAATCCGATTCATGTTGTTTGTCTTTTACGAACTCTTTAATGATGCAATTTGTATTAGGGTTTTGTTTCTTTGAAGAGGATGACGCCATGAGAGTGTGAATTCTGGATGCAGGTTATCACCATCAACGGAATGCTCCCGGGACCGCTCATAAACATGTCGACGAACGACGTTGCTTACGTGAACGTGTTCAACAACCTGGACGAGCCTTTGCTTTTCACATGGTACATATCTCAAAAAGATCCATCTTTGCCGATTACATGTTCAGCCGCATGCACGTTTCTCTCAATTTTCTCAGTTTTGGATCTTTCAATACGTTCAATAGATCAAAATATAAAATAAAATAAAAAATTATGTTTTCAAGTGTTTTCTCCCGTGAATCCCTTCGTTCTCGTCGAAAACACTTGTATAATCGAAGTAGAGCAAAACTAGAGAAAAGAACAGGAAAACCCAACACATAATTCTTAGACTTTGATTTAATTTTCTAAGTGAATCTGCTTTGAAGTCGTTGTCTCCATTCAATGTCCTAACAACATTCCTTAAATAGGGGGTAAATAAAAATAATTTAGCCTCTTCTTTTTTTCCCGTGATACTTGCTTTAAAAACTTAGAAAAATTTCTTATACTTCTTCTTCTTTTCTTTTTTGGTGGGGGTGAAGGAATGGCCTGCAACAGAGGCTGAACTCATGGGAAGATGGAGTCTCGGGCACGAATTGCCCAATCCGACCCGGCACCAACTGGACCTACGTGTTCCAGGCCAAGGACCAGATCGGCACCTTCTTCTACTTCCCCTCCCTCAACTTTCACAAAGCCGCCGGCGGGTTCGGCCCCATCCGTGTCAACAACCGCAAGGTCATTGCCGTCCCGTTCCCGACACCTGAGGCCGAGTACGACCTTCTGATTGGAGATTGGTATAATCAAAGCTACAAGGTACTCAATGCGTTCTTTTCGCCCTCAAATTTTGGAGAAAAACTAATCAATTCGAACTCCTGAACGGAAGATTCACTTGCAAATTAGCCCTTGACTAATTAAATGCATTTCGATGCCGTTCAATAACACTGAAAATCTGTTGAATTTTCATCTTTCGAACAATTCCACATGACTAACAACTTCGTTTTGTCTCTTCGATTTCTTGCGTAAATCATCATCGTAAAAGACGATTAGATCGTCATTAAGCGACAAGCGGCATGCTTACGGCGGAAAGCCTGATGCTCTATTGATGAATGGCAAACTCCCATTTGGAGTTGCAGAAGATCCTGAGACATTCAATGTCACCCAAGGTAAAGAGAAATAAATCGACAGTTCAGCAATCTTAAGAATTCAAATTCAATTTGGACCGTTCATTATATTTTTTTATTTATTTTTGGCACCTAAATGTATATTCTCTGCAGGTAAGACTTACAGGATCAGGTTATCAAACGTGGGCAATGCACTGAGCTTCAATTTCAGGATCCAAGGGCACAGGATGGTGATGGTCGAGACGGAAGGGTCGTACACCGCCCAGATCACCGTTGACTCGCTCGACATCCATGTCGGGCAGTCGTACTCGGTTCTCGTGACGGCGGATCAAGCCAAGGCCGATTACTTCATCACGGCGACCCCAAAGCTGGTCAGCGCGGAGAAGTCCGGCGAGCTAATCGCCCTGGGAGTTCTTCACTACAGGAACTCCAGTGGACCCCCAAGGTACCCCATTCCTCCAGGTCCTGATCCATTTGACATGGGTTTCTCCATCCGCCAAGCTAAGTCCATCAGGTAATGTAAAGCAGATTCCTAAACTTGGTTCCGTTCATTTGATTTTGGGGTATGAAATTGACATTGCACTTTATAACTAGCAGGTCTCCCTAGAAAGAAAAGATAAAAGAAGAGGTTTGAAATTTTGAATAATTTCAGTTAACAAATTTGAATAGTTTAGGACGAGTAAGTTTTAAATTCCAAATTCATGAAAAGTCATTTTGGGTAAATCTCTCACGTTTCGAGTTTTAGGTAATGAATTTTAATAATTTTGAACGGGTAAGCTTTAAACTCAAATTTGAAATGCGAGAGATTTGTTAAATGGTTCGAGAGTTTATTCTGATCATTATCTCTAATATCTAATCGAACTATTTAAAAGTTTTAATTCTCTTTCTAATGTTTTCCACCGGTGGGGCTTCCGTCACTAAAGGTGGAACATGACCGCCGGCGCCGCAAGGCCCAACCCGCAAGGGACGTTCAATGTTTCCCACGTGACGCCGAACCAGACGTTCGTCCTCCACGGGTCTACGGCGGAGATCGATGGGGCGCCTCGCTATGCCGTGAACAATGTGTCGTACCACACCCTGGAGACCCCACTCAAGCTGGCGGATTACCTTGTGAACGGGTCGGGCGTGTACCAGCTCGACTCGTACCCAGTCCGGTCCGTGAACCCGGTGGCTGAGTCGGGCGTCTTCGTCGCAACCGGGGTTCACAAGGGTTGGATCGAGCTCGTCTTCTCGAACGGCCTGAATGTCATGGACTCTTGGCACTTGGACGGGTTCGGATTTTACGTGGTCGGGTAAGTAGTTTTCCTTTTGTGAAATTTCTCTACGATATTCTTTCAGCAATTGTTGCAGGCTTTAGATCTAATTTTGGCTGCCATTTATTTCATGGAAAGTGAATAATCTGGATAATATTTAAGTGTTGTTTCGCTTGAAATAATTAGTCAATAAAACCTATTTTCATTATCGAAAAAAAATTATGTCTAAACATTTTTTGTGAAAAATGAAAAAAAAAATTTCATTTATTCATTTTTGTGAGCGATATAAGAAATTATTTTTAAGAATTTTTTTTGAATTATCCATTTTTCGCCAAATAAATGGAGCTTTAGTGTGATTATTTTTCCTAGCAATGTTTGCAATAATTATATGCAGACACAAGTAGAAATTCTACTATTTTAATTGTTCAAATGTTGTGTGACTTTTGTGAATTCTCACCTATGGATCGAACCTGCAATCGAACTGAAACATACTCTAAAATAAGTACATAGATATACGTCCTAGATGTACCCTCCAATTTTTTTTTCAAATGTACCCGTTAGATAGTGACCATCTCGAAACCGATTGATATTAAAAGTAGTGGAGAAAATGAAAGAGAAACGGGTGGGATGCATTGGATTCCACTCTCTGATTCATAGGTTTGGAGACGGAGCCTGGACGCCTACATTGCGATCAACATACAATACACATGATCCGGTCGTCCGGTCTACAATTCAGGTTCGTCTCAACTCTCTCTTTCAATCTATACACGTCTATATAATCATACATCATGATAAATTCTACATACAGAATTCATTCACATTGTTCACACACACGAAATCACATTCTTGTACTATAGTAACACCATTGCTTTGTTCCTAAAAACAGGTTTATCCTGGGAAATGGACTGCTGTCTATGCTTATCTTGACAACCCAGGAATGTGGAACTTGAGATCTCAACACTCGAAGCATTGGTACCTTGGACAAGAGCTTTACGTTAGGGTTTACGATGCTGACCCCAATCCTGCCAAGGAGAGGCCACCCCCAGAAAATCTCCTCCTATGTGGTTAGTGATTAAATCCATTATATATAACTTAGAAAGTATCTAAAGTGAATACGATACACTGTTGTAAGTAAATATTTCAAGAAAGTTGATTATACTCAGCCCTCGATAAAAACTCGATACGTGAACTTTCTTCAATTTTCTTTTATGCCTCTTCGATTTATTATTGATCATTGATTATTTGTTCCATTTAAGGAAAATTTCAACCGCCGTCTCCGGCACCTGCGCCCATGGTCGCACCACCCCCTAAGGCGGGTAGCGCACCACTTCTTCGTCATACTTGGTAAGTCGAGAGCCATTTTATTTATTTTTTTAATTTCTGATATAGTTTGTGCGTGCTTATCATATATAATTTTATATACTACTAATTAAATTCCTCATTCAACTGAATAATTTCCATTCTCTTCTCTCTCTCTCTCTCTCTCTCTCTCTCTCTCTCTCTCTCTCTCTTGTAGGTTTCGTGTCATCATGATTTTTATCGCCGCGATCATATAACATCTTCGACTGGCGATGGATGTTCTTTTGATGATGGAGATCTGAATTATGTACATCAAACATGGAAAAAACCATAGGAAACTAGACAGATATTAATTTCCTGTTTAGGTCTATTTGGGTAATGTAGCTATATTGCTCTCTCCTTTTTTCGTAGTTGGGAATTTTGCTAAGGAAAAACTGTTAGCAGTATTTGCTGGATTCCGAAAGTCATGTTAGTGATCACTTTTGAGTAACTTTGTCATGCTTATTTTTACTATAGATACTCTTGAATAGTCGGCAAAATCAACATACTCGTATGTTCAAAACAATATCATCGAAATTATGACGAGAAATTAACTTAAAATTCTAGAAATATCATAAAATTATTCATTCATTCATACCTATTGTACATATGCCAATTTAGCCATAAAATTTTAAATTTTATCAATTTAGTTCTAAATCTTTGAGTGAAATTTCAATATAGTTTTTCTGTCAATTTTTGCCGAAAATTGCTAATGTGACTATCTAGTTATTGTCGGTCGCTTTATGTGCACGTCATCACATTAGCAATTTACAATAAAAATTCGCTAGAATGACTACATCAGAATTTGGCACAAAAGATTTAGGACTAAATTGACAAAATTAAAAAATTTAGATGAATTAAAATCCATACAATATACAATTTAAAACTAATTAGAAAAGTTCCCATTTTACGTGAGCATGCCTTTAAATATGCTATCATCATTTTTTAGGATTTAAGAACTCTAAATTAAATTACAAAAGAAATCACATTTCATATAGAGAGATTACTGAAATTATAATGAAATTGTTGGAAATAATAGATTATAATTTTAACTTCGCCTTGTAAAGAGAAATAAGCATAGTACATTTTTCGATTACGAAATTGTGTGGAATAAATCAATAAGGTGCCGGTTAAAATGTCAAGGAAGTTCGCTTCTTTTTTTTAGGGTCTTGGGTTCAGGACTTATTGGGAGTATTCCAAAAGGTATAGTCCTAAATGTACCTTATCGATATAGGGAGATAGACTGATTGCGGAACGTAAAATTTAAGTACAATAATAAAAAAAATTAATAGAGTAGGACAGATAAAAAAATAAAAAAGACTACTTAGTGTAGAGAGAGAGAAAGAGACTACTTAGTGTAGAGAGAGAGAGAGAGATGGTTTGTCGGGGAGCACGAAAAAGGAGGAGAGGAGGGAGACTATGTACCAAGACATGTGAGAATAAAGTAAAGATAGAGAGAGAGAGAAGGGTAGTTGTCAAGCATGTCAAGTTGAAGGAAGGGAGCTTGGGCTATGGCCTTAAAAAATGCTGAAGGAAGATGAGTTTGGGCCAAATTGAACATACATTATGGGCTTTTCTATCACTATTCTTTGGGGAGTGTAGGGAGTGCCTAGCTACTTAGGAAGTTGACTAATCATCGCATGTATGTAAAGATCTAACCAGAGAATTTTTGTACTAATTTTGGGTGGAGGTGGCAAAATCGAACTAACCCAAAAACCCAACTAGGTTTTCTTGTATTCCAACCCAACTAAGAAAATGGCAATTTATACCCAAGTTGAATCGTATCTGTATTATCTGATTTCGATCAATTCAATCATCCAAACCCTACTATCTAGAATTTGAAAACGGTGGCAGCCTGGGAGCGCAGGTGCCGAGAGTGAGGAGGAGGAGTGGGGGAGGACTCGATGCACTGTTGAGTGGAGGATTGTTGAATGGGGACTAGCCACCGGAGACAATGGCTCAGACCGACAAACTATCATGACGATGGCTTAGTTGGGTAGCGGCAGCGAAATATCGAGGAGGAGGAAAGATGAATGGATCCTAAAGTTTTAGGGTTTTTTCAGAGAGAAGGGGTGAAGAGAGTGATGAGTGCAATTTGGAAAAGAAAATTACTGTTTGGTAATAAATGGATAAGGATCGTGGGCAAGACATGCTATTTGAAAACTCACAACAAAATACAAGATATTCCAAAGTGAAGATGCATATCGATGTATAGAAACAAAAAGTGAGGATGATAATTGAAATTTTTTTCCCAAAACAATGCTTCTAGAAATAGTATTTATGAAATAAATCGTTGACTTAAACTTGGCATGAAGGGTTGACAAAAAAAAAAAAAAAAACACTTGGCATGAAGGAAAATCTTCAAAGCATCCTTCTTTTTTTTTTTTTTTTTTTTTTTGGGGTCAGATTCAAAGTATCCTTTCACTTAGCCAAAAAAATGTGTTGCAACTTTCAGGATATCACGGGACTTAATTACCAAATTAAACAATCCTCCCCCACTTGTAATGCATAACGCATGCTATGAGCTGTGTAAGAGGTCGATGATGAGCGATGCTAATTTATCTAAACTCAAACAATATAATAACTAGCTTAATGGTATAAAATAATGTAACTTTGACCAGATTGATGTTCAGTTAACTTAGTCACTTTGACCAGATGTATGTAGCTTGATTTCGCCGTTAAGGCATAGTAATTTCCATATTAACTTTATCATAAAACCTACTTGTCGCTTGAGTTATCTAAGTTAATGATGAGTGATTAGAATTCAATTTACTCGCCCTTGCGGCTTAAGCTATAAGACTGGCATTCATCATGGGAAAAGATAGAGAAAGGACCAAAACTAGGGTATTGAACATTCCAATAGGTTTTTGCTTGCTGCAGAGAAAACGGACCGGGCGTGGATTCGTATGTTGAGTACGTTACTGACTCTATAATAACTTTATTTTTTAGTGAGAGAGAGAGAGAGAGAGAGAGAGAGAGAGAGAGAGAGAGAATTAATGAAACTTGTTGCTTCGCTTGTCACCGCCACCACGAACCTAAAGTCGTGGCTTAGTTTTCGATTTGTTTTTTTCAGTCTTTTACATTCACAAGAAAGCTCTCTCTCTCTCTCTCTCTCTCTCTCTCTCTCTCTCACAACAAGGCCTTGCCCATGACGTCCCACTGGAAAAGCAACAGGGAAGAACATGAGGACTTGCTTGAGCTACATGCAATTGACATGAATTTCTGAGCTTACAGATCATGAAGGACCAATCGTTTTCACAAAAAAGAAGAATTATTCTTCATATAAACTTGAAATAATCAGTATATCACTGTACCCAGAAAGGAAAAGAATCAAAAGAATCTGTAATTTTCCAGAAGAAACTGCGAAGGTCGCATTGAATTCCAGTTTCGATTTTCAATGCAGAAAGTCCGAAAAGAATTTATAAGATCGGAGAAAAAGGAAAGATGGATTCTTGAACCTTCTTAGTAGCGACAATCCACCAGAGCTGGGACCGAAAACACGAGCCTCGAACGGTTTTCTTGCTGTTCTTGTTGTTGCTTTTGTTTCTTCGAGCTCAAGGAAAACCTATGATCATTGTGGTCATCTTCGTCGGGTGCTGGTAGATTGAGATCCAAATCCAAGGACACGGCGTTGTTCCTAGCCCTCGCCGGTGATTCCTCGGATTCAGAGGTCATCGGATTTAGGGACAACCCCATGTTCGTCCCTGCTGGAGTTCGGTGCCGCCTCATGTGACCTCCTAGGGCTTGGCCTGACGCGAACTCGGACCCACAAATTGCGCACTCATGGACCTTCGGATGCTTATTACTGAAGCTGCTCCCGAATAACACGTTCTGACCGCTCAATTGAAGAGAGAGAGCTGACGACATGACATTGTGGCCCTTAAATTGTGCTGACTCCTCTTCCTCTGATGACGACGTCCCGAATTGATGGTGAGGCTTCTTGTCTTCGGCCGTGGCCTTGTTAGGCTTCTTGTGGCTCGCACGGTGGCCTCCTAGAGCTTGGAAGGAAGGGAAAGTTCTGCTACAAGTCTTGCACTCATACACATAATACCCAATCTTGTTCCCTGTGCCTGTGGATGCTTCCAGGTACCTCTTGCTATTGAATTTGAGGTCTGCAACATCTTGCTCCAATATTGCTTGCTTTTGGGGCAATTTAGAATGGCCCTGGGCCAGGAGGATTAGGCAATTGGCCATGTCTTCCTCCTCCTCCAAGGTGCTCATCCCTTCAACTTCGGTTGAGGATGCCGGAGAGAAATTGTGATTGTTGGCGCCGATGATGGCGTGGCTGTTGTTGTTGACAATGATGTGGTCACGGCTGCTATCATCATCGTCGCTCGGCGAACTGGCGATCCCAAAACGGTATGAAGACTGCACCCTCTGCCTCTTTGTCCGCTTGCGCTTGGCAATGCATCCGGCGTAGTCCCTGGGCCCCGAGAAGGCTTCCTCGGCGGCGGCGGCGGTGGCGGCTTCCATGGTTGAGAGAGGGAGGGAAGGAGGGAGGGAGATGGAGATGAGAGGGTAAAGCAAATTGGGGGAGTGTGGTGGGAATATGAATAGTGAGGGGGAGGAATTGGAAGGCGATGGAGGAGGCTTTGATAAGGAGTAAAAAAAGACAAACCCTCAATGGATGGAACACACACTCGTTAGTGTCTGCCAATCTTTCTTGATTTCCCAACTCTTCCCAAGTTATATATAGACAAGTTTAATAATGATTAATAGAGAGAGAGAGAGAGAGAGAGAGAGAGAGAGAGAGAGAGAGAGGAAATGGAGAGACTGGTGTAACTGAAAATATGCCAAATGAGAGAGAGAGAGAGTAAAAATAGTTGGGAGGGGGAGGGGCTGGGAACGTAAAGTCCGTTTCACACTCTCTTTCTCACACTTTGCCAACGCACTTGAGGCAGATGCAGAAACGACTCCCACCAGTCTTTTTTTTTTTTTTTTTTTTTTTTTTTTTTTTTTTTTTTTTTTTTTTTTTTTTTTTTTTTTTTTTTTTTTTTTTTAGGGGGGGTCTTTTGGTGCCTGTGCGGGCTCCCTTCATTCCACGGTATAAGCATGCTCTCTCCCCTTCTCGCCCCCTTTTCCTCAATTTGGATAGACTCCAGATGCACCATCCACCCAACACTCTCCACCACCACCACCTCATCACAACCACTAACCTCAGCAACTATCCTTAATTTCACTTCAGCTGTCCTAAATTTAGCCCTATCACTCAGGACACCCTCTCAACAGATACACAGAGAGAGAGAGAGAGAGAGAGAGACTACCCGCCACCAACTCATTTACGTTGTCCCCCTCGTTAAGCGGTTCTTCAATTCTCCTGCCGAATTCATCTGGACCTTTGCGTCTCTGCAGGTGGTCAAATTTCGTTTTTTGTTATTTTCTGTTGTTGTGACTTACCGTGAGCCAATGACCTAGTAGAGTCTTAGCTGTGTACGGAACATGTCATGAGTGTAATTACCGATCTATATGAATTGTCAATGTTGTTCTAGAAAGCCAAGCTAAGCATATCTTCCCTCTTTGGACAGAAGAGAGAGAGAGAGAGAGAGAGAGAGAGAGAGAGAGAGAGAGTCTGTGTCTGTGTGTGTTCCCTCGTGACTGTTGTAACAATGTAACGCGTTGGCCATCTTCATGTTGCTGTCCACAGTTGCTCACACGTCTTCATCACCCAACATCCTTAAAAGAAAATGCACCAAAAAACAAGAAATAGAGAGAGACTGCACTAAAAAACATGTCCCAGCAACGATGGGGCTTCTTACTGTTAGCCTTCTCTCACATGCCAAAGCAATCACACTCTCTCTAAAGATGAAATTGATGAACAGGTCATTCGTTCTGTATCAAAAGCGAGTGTGAAATATCACATTTTGACAAGCGAATACCGGTCGGATGATGAGGGCTTTGAGATTAGCGGCTCTTTTTTCTGGGTATAAGGAAAAGCAAAAGTTTATTTAATACCGAAGTATGAACCGTACATACTTTCAATGTTATGATTAATTATGACTGTGCAATTAATGTAAGTAATGAAATGGATCTACAATGAATATTTTTAGAGAGAGAGAGAGAGAGAGAGAGAGAGAGAGGGGAAAGGGCATGACTTTGCCTCAACGATTGTGTGAGAGAGAGGGGAATGAATGATTGGAGTGCAAGCCTGGAAGCACGGAATCTGCGGTGCACCTCCCTCCACTCCTTTTCTAATGCCTTTTCTTTTCTTCACTCCCCCTCCGATTTGCGTTGGTGCCATGCTTTCCATTAACTTTCCCCAAGTCTTTTCGGAATATATATTTTTTCTTCTCTTTCTAGCGCCCCACCCTCCACACGCCCCCCCCCCCCCCCCCCCCCCCCAAAAAACAAAAAAAAAAAAAAAAAGAAACCTTTGCCCTTTTGCATGACAACATCATGGGGGTGGATAATTGCTGGAGAAAAATTATAAATATATATAATCAAATCAATGGAAACTCTGGCCATTTCGTGTTGAAGGTCTTTCTTTGGCAAGAACGTCGCATGTTGAAAGGTTGAAGAGATAATTATTTGACATGTTACCAATAAGACACTTCATAAAGTTTCTTCCTAGTTTTCCAAACATGCAAAAAAATAAATAGATAGTCTAGTGAAACTACTAGAAACTTCTAGATTTCTGTTTCTATGTACGCTAATATCCCATATATTAATTCTAGGATTACATAATGAAAGTATGCCAAGCTCGGTTGTGCGGGCTTGTGACCCAAGTGGGGGCACTTCTATTGTGGGACATGGGCTCAATTCCGATGTGCCGATCTGGCTGTGGCTCCGCATTGGCCTACCCCTTCCAAGTCATATTGATCCATACATGCCAGGCAAAAGGATGGGTCGCGTGGGTCCTAGAGTCAGGAGGTCCGTGTGAGACTAGCTTCACAGAGCAACAAAAACCTCCTGCTCCAATGGTGGAAGGATAACCGCCAAGGCCCCTTGTGCCCATCATGTTCCGATGGACTGAGCCTCTTCAACCGCCACTTTTGAAAAGATTGAAAAAAAGATTTAATTTTTTCAATTAAAGATTTCAACGATGATTAAATGTGCATTTTAATGTGAACATCTTAGGGTTATTGCAATTGATTACAACGTTAGGAGATCTCCAACTCAAGTGTTAGAAATTACTTATTCAAATTTCACCAATTGCGTGCAAACTGTTATGAGTTCGGGCTACCTAAACAGGCCAAATGTCTGAGCTTAACCAATTCTTAAGGCTTACAGAGTGGTCCATGATCCTCTAGATAATCAACTCTATGTGCTCATGCTCCTCAAGTGTATATACACAATTTACAATTTGCTAGGAAATTTGATTGTTGAAGAAGATGGAGAAGTAGTAAAAAATCCTTGATGCTTTGATGCTTGATGACGATCACTGTCTTTAAGGTATTATTTGTCTCCACTATTGTTTCTGTCAAGTTTAGAACAAATATACCTCCAGGATGTACACCAAAGTCGCAAAAAAAAGGAATTCAACAATTACTTGAATCTCTTTTGGAATTTCTCCTTGAATGTGTTAACGTTGTGTGTATGAAAAGAGAAAAGAGAAAAGAGAGTGTTTTGAAGAAGAAGTGTTTTTAACAGTTATGGCTACTATAAATAATGTGTGAAGTGGTGTTTATTTATAAATAAATAATCAACACATCTCTTGGGAATAAGTACATTATCCCCAACTATCATCACTTTTCATGTCAAGAGTCACTTCTTTTCATAACTATTGATGATTCCTTTTTAGGATGAAGAGTCGCCTCTTTTCATAACCAAGAGTCATGTTTTCTTTCACCAAGAGTCACATCTTGTTTCAACTAAGAGTCATGTATTCTCTTAATCGAGAAACACCTCTTTTTATGATAACAAACTATTTCAACAATCCTCCACTTGGTTTGTTATCTACACTTAGTTACATAAATTCATACATACAAGAAGGTATTTATTAAGATTTGAACCTTCAATTAGTGTAAATAATTCCATTAACGAAATTAGTGGTAGATAAAACTTTGAACCATGATCCACTTGTTAATCAAATTATCACACATATGAATTTATACACATTCGGTAAAACATTTCCTATGCCTAAGCACTTTTATGGCCTTGTGCTCCTCCTACATACATGAACATTTACAAAAGTTCATTTAACTTTTCTTAGAAGCAGCACCACTTCTTATGTTCATATAGGTGAAGTTCCTAAATTTGTTACCTTAGCATTACCTTGCTAAAACCTTGAACTTCATTAAGATTGTTTTATTACACTCATCCTCCTAACTTTTCATAAATACTAACCTTGTGCCTTGGTACTCGATCACCGTCAAGTTACACCAGCTTGTTTTTACCCATTTAACTTTAATAATTTCATCAGAAATTATAAAGTTGGATTTCTACTATGTTTGACTATTATCAATTTATCTAAGACCCATTCCTTGGCAATACTACTTATTAAACCTCTTAAGATTCCCTTGGTGAATGGATCCATTAAATTATCATTTGTTCGAACATAAATTACTGAAATAACTCCATAAGTAATTAATTGTCGAACATACTCATGTCGCAAATTAATATGTCTAGATTTTTCATTGTATATTTTATTGTATGCCCTAAACATAGTTGCCTCACTATCACAATATGGCTGCCATTGGTTGTGGCCACAACTCTATATCCAATAACAAATTTTGCAGCCATTCAACTCTTTACCAACCACTGATAGTGATATAAATTCATATTCCATTGTTGAAAAGGCTATACATGTTTGATTCTTTGATGCCCAAGAGACCGCACCATTTGCAAATTTGAAAACCCATCCAGATGTTGACTTGTTATCAGTTGTGCTAGTTATTCAACTAGTATTTGAATATCCTTCTAGTATTGTTGGTTGTCTTTCATAAAATAAACCCTAATGCATTGTTTTCTTTAAATAACCAAGAATTCTACTTATTGCCTTCCAATGCATAGTACTAGGATTACTAGTAAATCTGGACAATTTACACACAATAAAAGCTATATCCGGTCTAGTGCAATGCATAGCATACATTAGACTTCCAATTGCACTAGCATATTCTAATTGTGCTAAAGGTTGTCTGGTATTTTTTCATCAATTTAATTGATATACCATATGATACGTTTGACTCTTTAATTCCCAAATACTGGTATTTCTGAATGATTTTCTCAACATAGTGGCATTGACTTAAAGCATAACCCCCACTACGTTCGATCACTTTCATACCTAAAATTGTATTCACTTCTCCCAAATCTTTCATTTTAAATTGAGAAGATAGATACTTTCTAGTTTCATCTGTAACATGCATATTTGTACCATATAAGTATATTATAACTCCATACTCTTTGGTAAATTTTGAGTGAATGCATTTATCAGCATTGTTATACTTAAATCCATATGATAAAACTACCGAATCAAATTCCTTATACCATTGTTTTGGTGCTTGCTTCAAATTATATTATGATTTGTTTAACTTACAAATCTTATTCTCATTTCCAGATAGAACAAAACCTTCAGGTTGCTCCATATACATCTCATCTTCTAACTTTCCACTTTTATAAAAGCTGTTTTAACATCCATTTGATGCACATGTAATTTATAAATTGATGCTAGAGCTAATAAAACTCTAATGGATGTAATTCGAGCAACCGATATACATATATATATATATATATATGTATATGTATGTATGTATGTATGTATCCAAGTAGTCAATTCAATTTCTCTACTTGTAAGCCTTTGCTACTAACCCTGCTTTAAAGGTTTGTAGCGTACCATTAGGGTTATACTTTCTTCTAAATACCCATTTGCATCTAATTGGATTTGATCCAGGAGGCAAGTCAACTAACGTCCATGTATTATTAGCAATAATTGAATCCATTTCATCATTAATGCTTCTTTCCAAAATGATGCATATCTAGATGCCATTGCCCCACTAAACGTCCTTGGATATTCATTCAAGTAAAATAACATGGGTAATTTATTCATAACATTTTCTCTATCTCCTTCTACCAGGAGAGTTATAAAATCGGAATCGGAATCTTTTGTTTTCTTCACTCTTTGACTTCTCATTGGTTCACTTGAAGAATCATATATATATATTTAATTGATGAAGAATTGCTTGTGTCAATTGTTGCTTGTGAATATGCTGAGGTTTCACTTGAATCTTTAAGAAACTTGTGTTCAAGAAATTCAACATCTCTTGATTCCACAATAACATTTGATTCAACGTCTAATAAGCGATAAGCTTTAGAATTTTCAGCATATCCAACAAACACACTTTTTGATGCATTTGGTCCTAATTTTGTTCGCTTAGGATCATGAATTCTATAGTATTCTATAGTACGCAGGGCATCCCCATACTTTAAAGTATTGGATATTCAATACCCTTCCTTTCCATGTTCATATGGAGATATCTTAAATTTCCTTGAATGAATTTTGTTGTGAATATGACATACAGTAAGAAGTGCTTCTCCCCACAAATTTATTGGCAATTTTGATTGTAAAATCATGGAATTAATCATGTCCACCAAAATTCGACTCTTTCTTTCTACCAATCCATTTTGTTGTGGTGTATAAGGTGCACTTGCTTGATGCACAATACCATTTTCTTCACAAAATGCATAAAAATCTAATGAAAAGTATTCTCCTCTGTGATCACTTCTCAAAATTTTGTTTTTTGCATCCCTTTGATTTTCGACAACAGCCTTATATATCTTCAACAAATCAAAAGCTTGATCTTTTGATTTCATTAGGTAAACATAAGTATACCTAGAATAATCATCGATAAATATAATAAAATAATGATTTCTTCCTCTACTTAGTACACCATTTAATTCACAGATATTAGAATGCACTAGTTTAAGTACTTTAGTAGATCTTTGCACCTTTGAGAATGATTTTTTAGTCATCTTAGCATGTAAACATATTTCACAATCCTTCTTATCTAAATTATCACATGATATCATATCGATTTTATTCATAATTTCAAAGTACTATATCTAACATGTGATAATCTATTATGCCACAAGGAAGACGACTCAAGCATATAAATAGAAATAGTATTCTCATTAATACTTAACTCGAACATTCCATCACAAGAGTACCCTTCCCAACAAACATCCCATACTTAGAGAGGATAAGCTTATCAGCCTTTAACACAGCCTTAATTCCATTCTTGCACAACAAATTTGTTGATACAAATTCTTACGAATATCAGGAACATATAGCACATTTATCAAAGTCAATTTTTTTTTTCCAAAAATGAATTGCAATTCAACTGTGCCTGTCCCTAGAATAACTGCAATATTGTGATTTCCCATCAACACTTGTTGTTCCTTCTCCACTGGTGTATAAGATGTGAATTGCTTATTTTCATTGCAGACATGTACAATTGCACCGAAGTCAAACCACCAATCCTTTGAATCATTCATAGTTGCCACTTTTAATTCAGTCACCATCCCAATTTGCAATTGAGAGACCATAACAACTAATTTGTTGATGTTTTGCTCTACAATATTTGATGTCGTGTTAACCTTTCGCTTCTTCCGGCAGCGACAATCCTTCTTGTAATGGCCTTTTTTACCACAGTATAAGCAAGACTTGTCCTTCTTGAAGTTGCTTTTATTGCCAAGCTTATTGATGTTGTTGGTGTGAATAAACTTTCTCTTGTTTCCTTTCTTACTTTCTTTGTCTCTACTCATGTTGCCATTCTCAACAAAATGCACCTTATTTGCAACTTCTTTCACGTAATTAGCATCATGTTCCCGAGAACCTTCCTTAATTTGAATATGCTTTATCAAATTATCTACGGTTAGGTTCTCAGTCGTATGAAGAAGTTTCTTTCGATAATTATTCCAAGTTGAAGGCAATTTTGAAATAATTGCAGCAACTTGAAGAGGTTTAGAAACTTCAATCATAAGGTCTTTGAGTTTAACAATATATATTTGTAGTTCCTTCTCTTGCTTAGAGACGGAATTTCCATTAACCATGGTAAATTCAAAATATTTCAGAGCAGTAAATCTATCAGTACCTTATTTGTTGGTATAGTATTTGGTCTCCAAGGCATTCTAAATATCTCTAGGATTTGTGCAAGATCGGAAAGTTTCATATAGACGATCCAACAAAGCATTGAGAATCTTCCTCGGCACCTCCTTTCATCATCCTCGCCTTTTCCTTGCAACTTTGATTTCATGAGAGTCATCATCCCTTGGATTAGGGATAACGGGCAAGTTGGGGTCAAGGATGTAGAAAATACATAATTCAGATAGAAAAAGAATCATGTTGTCCTTCCAACGAATGAAATTAATCCCATCATAAGGATAGATTCGCAATCTGTCAAGATTGCGAGCACTTGATGCGGCCGATGTCTCCATCTCCATGACAATAATACCTTAAGATTGTTAGGAAATTTGATTGTTGAAGAAGATGGATAAGTAGTAGTAGATCCTTGATGCTTTGATGCGTGGTGACGATCACCGTCTTTAAGGTATTATTTGTCCCCACTATTATTGCTGCCAGGTTTAGAGCAAATATAACTCCAGGATTCGCAAAGCAACGAGTTTTGCAATTACTTGATTCTCTCTTGGAATTTTTCCTTGAATTTGTTAACATTGTATGTATGAAAAGAGAAAAGAAAGAGTTTTGAAGAAGAAGTGTTTTGCAACAGTTGTGGTTACTATAAATAATGTGTGAAGTGGTGTCTATTCATAGATAAACAATCAGCACATCTCTTGGAAATAAGTACCTTATCCCAAAACATCACCACTTTTCATGTCAAGAGTCACTTCATTTCATAACTATCAATAACTTCCTTTTTAAGACGAAGAATCCCCTCTTTTCATAACCAAAAGTCACGTCTTCTTTTATCAAGAGTCATGTCTTGTTTTAACCAAGGGTAATGTATTCTCTTAACCAAGAGACACCTCTTTTATGATAACAAACTATTTCAACACAATTCAATCATTGTTTACACTTTGTGGTGTCTAGGTATGAAATTCTCAAACACATATAAACTTCAATCAAATACGCAAATTGAAATTGACTATTACTTGAATTACTACATAAGATGAAGTGACATTCGGACGTGAAATTAATACCAAGGAATTGAATTAAACTATCAGAGCATAGATAAAAATATGGGCACTCTTCCATCGTTGACTCTAACCCCTACGTACAACTATATTGCCATTACATCATGGATTGAGAACTCTCTCTCCCAACTTGGAATGATACCCATATTGCTAGAGATGTGAGTCTTTTCTAGAAACGACATTGCATGTTCTAAGGGATTGTCTAATTGTTCATAGGAAATGGCTTGAGTGTGTCCCACAATAATATTTGGAAGAATTCTTCTCAGTGAGTTCATCTAACGGTAAATGGTGATAGAATTTTCATTGTGATTGGAGCATAACTTTTGGTAGGCAATGGAGAAACAAGTCACCTTTTCTAGACAATTTTGTTTTCCTTTGAATTCGGTACAAGTAATTTGGTCATACATGAAGAAAATCTTCAAGATCTATGAAAAAATTAATGTTAAGTGGATCACGCACTTATACAATTTTGGTCAATTGGGATCTTTCACCTTCAAGGTGGATCAAATTGAATACTAATAGGGCTTCTAAAAGTAATCAAGAATTTGCATGTGCAAAAGGATTATTCAAAAACAAACGGGGTGATTGACTTATTGGTTTTGCCACTTTCTTTGGAATATATTTGTCTACATGAGTAAAATTTTGGACATTGTGATTGGGAATTAACTTCAAGAAACAACTTGATTTTAAGAGAGATTGCCTCAAAAGCCATCACTAATCTTATTAATCCAGAGTTTATGGTTGATCATGCTAGCCTCGCTTTGCTTAATGATATCAAAAGACTATTAAGCTTTCATTTTGAGTTCAAAATGCAACATAACTTTCGGGTTGGAAATCGTCTTGCTAACTAGCTTACTAATCTCGGAATCGACAAGCATTTGGATACTAGGTTGTTTTCACCGCCTCCTCGAGTTACTTCATGTTTTATTGGTGGTCTATTAAAAATGATAGATTCTTGACGTTGATTTTTTTTTATTCAACTTTAACCCTTTTTATACCTAAAAGGGAAAAAAAGTCAAGGGAGTTTTTTAAAATTATTCCCCTGTTAAGTTTTACTGATTGTGATAAGTAGACCATATGACACCATGAGTATATGCAAGTGGGAAACCCTAGCTCTTTCCAATTGCATCAACCAGTCATTTGCTTGGCTAGCGAGTAGGATTGCAACCCCTTCCCAATGACTATATTCATTGACTTGACCAATCAGAAGTTGCTGGAGACATATTACTCCAATTATAATATCCAATAAAGAGAATAAATACCTACAAGCATATCTTGTTCCCTCTATTCTCTTATCTGGACCAATGACAGGCCAATAACTTTATGTGCTTTTGTAATTCTAATCGGAGTCTGCGACTAGAGAAGCCCTAATTTGCAAGTTGAATCATGCCAACCGAACGATTAGTTTCTTGACAGGGGACAAAATGGCTACGAGAATCCCACACGTCCAAACGTGGGGTCAATTACGAGAACATAATTTAATAAAAATGCAGATTCATTATAAAAAGAGAGATAAGAAAAGGATCATAAGAAACATTTGAAAAGAAGTTTAACTTTCTCTAAAGCTTTGGTTACAGATATACATAATCTCATGGCAACATATGTTGTGCTTCATATCTTGGGCCCAGCATGATGCATGCAAAATCGATAATTGTTGCTTTACTTTATTTTATACATACATATACATATATATATATATATTATATAAAATTACAAAATAGGATGGAAGTCTACGGATGACGAGTTCTTGGCGTGAAGAAAAGAGACTGAAGGGGATGGTGGGAGGCACGTAATTCGGCTCGAAAAAAAAAAAAGCCATTTGTTGAAGCTGCTTATTTTGAGGGAAGCAAAGCATCTTTTCTTGCTCAACATCATGGAAACCTCTACTACTTCTCTCTCTCTCTCTCTCTCTCTCTCCACCATTATCTCAGCCACAATACATGGAAGATCACATACTTTTTCTATTTATTTAGGTATCTCTCTCTCTCTCTCTCTCTCTCTCTCTCTCTCTCTCTCTCTCTCTCCCCACCATTATCTCAGCCACAATACATGGAAGATCACATACCTTTTCTATTTATTTATGTATTTCTTTACAATTTTTATAACATTAGTTGCGTGAACTTTTTGGCTTTTGAAGATGCACACGAATCGTCTCGCCCACTTGCTTCAAGCAATGCTCATTAACTAGATAATTGGCATGGCCCCCAAAATCTACATCAAGTAGAAGACAATACCGTACACCCAATTGCCATTCGAAAGCGCTTTTTACACACTCATGATCATGATTTAAATTGATCGATTCTGTCGAGAAGAAAATGCAGGTCGAGGTTTGAACACAGAATTCACGGCTTAAGGAAAAAAATGAGCGCTTAGTAGCCCAACTAATCAACTTCTTAGGGCATCATGTATTTATTTATTTACTCCTTTATTTTCTTGAGTACTTAGTTGGATCCGCCAAGTGACCTAAAGTGTGATGCGAAGGGCAAGGTCTGGAAAGTTTCAAGAAAACTGTTGGCGACTTACAAGATATGCATGCTTGGCAAGTATTCCAGCGAATGTAACCTCCTTCCCTTTCGTATACTTTAAGCCCCGCCCATTATACTATTTCTACTTCGCAAGTCATCCATGAGAGAGAGAGAGTAGCTTCGGTGCCACTCAAGAGAACATGTTCAGTGCAAGTAAGCAACTTCAGTCTCCAATTTAATAATCCACAAGACAGAATGTACCGAATAATTCATCGGCTTACATAATGCTAGCTCCAACACCCATCAAGTCAACCGTTACCCAATTTGCTCTATCCATTGGACATGAAAGTTAGCATCTACCGGCGTGACTCATCTATTAGTAGATTATATAATACATGGATATCATACGTATGTCATGACATCAATGCTGATATTTACGTATGACCGGAACTTGTCAAGGACAAATGGCGTGCAATTATATGTAGATGATGTCATAGTAGATTGTATTAGAACTTTTACTTTCACAGATCTAAGAGGCCCACTTCACTGAAGTAGTCTTTGTACTCCATTCTTCGTAGATCTGGAGAAAAGACTAGATGTAGTTCCTTGCAAGACTTATCGTATTCGATGGCAAGCGGGAATATTCTTTCTTGCGATCATAGACATCTTAACATGCACAAAAACATCTCTCAGCTACAAACATCACAAAATAATTGAAGCTCGTGACCAAGTGAGAAATCTTAGAACCATCTAAAAATCTTGAAACTCACTTGGACATGACCCCCTTCGATGGATCTTGTTATCGAATGATTGCATTAGTGCCAAGCCACAAATTTTGATAGTGGATAATTAGTTAAAAGATAGTATGGAGTCAACTTGCACAAGTCTTTCTTTGTTATATCGCTTTATTTCGTCATTTTAAAGAAATGGAAATCACTAGCAACGTGTACGCTTTGCAGTGGTTGACCATATCACAAGATCCTTGCAGCTACTTAATCACTCGAGTTGACTTCAGAATAGAACTAGTCAAAATATAAACAAGTGCCATTCACGAAATGCGGAATTTTTATTTAAGAGAGCTTAGAGGTAGGTAGTAAGCGACATCAACTTACAAATTACAGATATTATCGCATATAAATGTTGGTCGTCGTGCAGGAAATTGATTAGTAGAAAGGAAAAAAGAAATACTACTTGAAATTGGTGCATTGCTCTGAGTTAGGTGGTAAGGGTGATTAAGAATGGCAATTGGCAAGTCTATCTACAGGAAGAATTGACATCGATATAAGATCTCAATCATGAGAGGCTTGATACTCTTAAAGCCTAATAATTCTTCTCAGATTTCACACTTGTTTTTACTATTGTTTTCATGCCTCTAGCCTTTAAAAAGTGAATTTTCCAAAATGGGATCACAAGACCAAAAAAAGAGTAAAAATTACATGGTTACAACAACCACAAAAACAATAATCATAAGTAACTTGCTTGAATGGCAA